>CM074977.1:24839730-24854920 GCA_037576825.1 Pangasius krempfi
AAAAAAAAAAAATTATAATTTTTTTTTTTTGTTTTTTTGTGTTTTTTTAATTTTTTTTTTTTTTTTTTTTTTTTTTTTTTTTTTTTTTTTTTTTTTACTGCATTTAACACATGAATGAAGATGGTCAGAAGGTTCAGGAGGACCTGAGACACACCTAAGCAGGGGGGGGAAAAAATGCCTACATTACCATCTTCTCTTTCATTTGAGATAAGAAGACAGCTGAGACTCGAATCTTTAGTTGTATAAACTTATAACCTTTGAAAAAAAACCATTTAATGTTATATCTAGTGCCAAATATTACAATTGACACCTGATCCATCTGTAGGTATGCTACTCTTGTGGAACATCTGGAGTCAGTTACCATTATCTTTTTTTTTTTTTTTAGTGTCTGTTATTACTTAGTTCCTGTTATCACTTACTTTATAGCAGCAATAAACAAACAATTCCTAATCAGCCCTGTAGTTTCTCTATCTTGAAGAAATTGAGAAGGTATACAGCGCAGAGTTCTCGGGCCTGAAGACATCCCGGAAAACGCGATGATTGTTACAAAGCCCTGGCACTGGAGACTCCTTCCGTAAACATCTCCTTACAGAAGACTTCACCATATCAACAATTACATAACGGTTCAATATAAGGCTTTCATTCTTTAATTAAAAAAAAAAAAAAAAAACAACTATGATTGGCAGATTTGCTGTGATTTAAGGGGAATAAAACACTTCAGGACGCACTGTTATAGGATAATAATCAACTTTAGGATTTTAACTGTAACTCGTGTCGTGTCAGGACGCATCCCAGCACCCCGGCGATTATTTCCAATAAAAGCCACGCCCCCAATATTAAAAAGAATTGTCAATTTTCAGAGCGAATTTTTAAAAGTTTGGAAGAACATCCAACACAACAACTAGCCAAAGCTTCACCTGCTAGTCGGACTGATGTGACTCTGTGGGCGTGGCTTGATATTCAAACGAGCGTGGTTGACTGACGTACCTCTAAGGCTTCGTCCACACGTATACAGTTCCTGAAAACAGGTTTTTGGAGGCGACTTTCACAGTGGAGATTCGTAAAAGCTTTCGGTTTTCAGCGTTTCTGTGCAGTCAGAGAAAAACGTAGCGTTTTTATGCTGTTTTTATCGTGGTGTTACTAGGTGTATTGGGCGCTATGATGGTTGATCCAATATACCGGTTGTAATTCTTCTGTCCACTAAGTTCACGCTTTGTGTTTTTGGCTCGATTTCGCTTGTGGCTTGCGTGGAAGAGGAAATGTTTTGCAGAAGGTAATTTTTTTAAGCAGCGTTCAGTGAACGCTTTCTCTGCTAAACCCACCCACTTAAATTTCATTTGGTTTGCATTATATACTTCTTTTTATTTTATTTTATTTATTTTTTTACATATTCATATTTCAAGCAGTTATATTTTTAAGGATAGTGTAAATGGCAGTAAAGATGCGGTGTGGTAAGGTCTCTGCGTCGCAGTACGTATTTTGCGCATACGTAACACTCATAATACTCTTCATTCGTCACGTCAGCGATTCATTCTTGTCTTTTCATTTGAATGGAGAGATTTTCGAAAAATGGTACAGCTGTTGTGTGGATGGAGATGTTTTCAAAACAGGAAGAATAATGCATTTCAATTTCGGAAAGATTTCTGGAGGTGTAGACAAGGACTAGTCCTTCTGTAGACTCCTAGTCGCACAGAATCCGGATTGTTCAGCACTACAAGTATGAATGAAATACTGATTTTGAAGTTTCCTGTTTTGTAATAAAACTGGAAAAAAATTTTTAGACAAATGTTACTGAGGAGGGATGAGCGACGACAGCAATGAGATCGGTGAGGGTAATGTCTGTGGAAGTTTTTTTGCCAGATTAGTCATGCGTACTTTACATTGAAAGAGATCAAATGGCAGACACTAGAAAGTCAGTCCCGTCGTAAATAACTTGCACTTCTTTTTGGTTTCTTGGTAACATGACAAGCTGTGTTTTTTTTCCCCCCCCTTTTTTTTTTTTTTTCTTTCTTCAAGAGAGATAAAAAGTGCATTGCGAGGGAGTGAGTGTTTGACGTTGCTAAGTGATGACAGGAATTTTTGTAGACGTTCCACAACAGTAAATGTTATCAGAAACGGATAAAAAGTAAATGTCGTTTATTAATAAAAAATTAAAAAATTAAAAAATTTAAAACATTTGTTAGACTTGGCGAATTGCTATGTTGTATAAGAGGAATAAAACACTTCAGGACATTGCACTTATTGCAAAATAATCAACTTTTCAATAAGTGGTACTCCACTTTATCTTGATTATTTTCATATACCAGTCCAACCCTAAGTGTTTTATTTGTTACTTAATGTGCATTATTGTGGGCCTTCCCCAAACGTTTGCCACAATGACATGTGTCTAGAATGTCTCTCACACCCCTCCCCCACCCCCAATTTCCACACATTTGCTGAATAGTTGTTGTTGACGTTAACACGTGACCTACTATAACCTTATAGAGATTGTTTTAATTTACATTCTGCTCAGGAATTTTCTCACTGGTATTTTGGATAGTTGTCACATCGTGCGCCTCGTCCCTCATTGTTCTGAGTTCACAGTGAATTAAACACTCAGAAGAGGACATTTGTATCAGTCCTGTGATTTAGGCTCACATTTCATGCTTTGAATCATTTTACCGTTGTGGATGAGCCAGCTTATCGGAAAAACACAGGCCCTCTAATGTTTCTGGTGCGGCCTGGCAACCCAGACAATTACGCTAATGTGGATTTGTCTGAGTCCAATGTTTACAACCGTGTGTTTGTCACCCTAGAGATGAATTAGGTCCTGATATTTGATACCGTCTCGGCAGTGCTGTTGCGTAACGTGACGGGGAATCCATTTGAAGTTCAGAGATCAAGACTATAAAGCACTGAAAGAGAAAGGATAATTTTCTTGAATTGTGACTGGCTAATAGACATGACCTTCAAGCATGTAGCTGTGCAATTTGAAAGGTGATGAGTAAGAAATGTGATGCACTCGTCTTGGATTGACTGTTTTGATTATGTAGATTATTTGTTTGAGGCAAATTTAACACAGTGCAAAAGTTACTCTGAGAAACTTCGGTATAAACCTAATTCAGAGATCGCTCATGATTCCACTCCATAAGCTCGCTATATTTCCACCAGTTTATGTCCATATATTAGAAATGTTTATCCCG
Source organism: Pangasius krempfi (assembly GCA_037576825.1). NCBI lineage: Eukaryota > Metazoa > Chordata > Actinopteri > Siluriformes > Pangasiidae > Pangasius > Pangasius krempfi. The sequence continues at coordinate 24,842,913 of CM074977.1, forward strand.
AGAACCTCCATGTGAAGCTAGCAGGCTCGCTAACTAACTGAACTGAGTAGTATTGATTTATGGTATATTTCGATTTTGAAATATTCAGGTTTGATTTTGTTAAATAAATCAGGGATTAAAATAATGATACAGACCGAGACTCAGATACTGAAATCCCAATTGTGACAAACATACACTGGATACGAAAAGTCTACACACCCCTGTTATAGTTGCAGGTTTTTGGGATGTAAAAAAATGAAACCAATATAAATAATGTCCGATCTCTTTCCACCTTTAATGTGATCTCGCAACCAACAAAATTAAAGAGAACAAGCAGAAACATTGTAAGAACCATATAAAGCAATAGCCTGGTTGCACATATGTGCACACCCCTTAATTAATACTTTGTTAAAGCATCTTTTGCTTGTAATACAGCACTCAGTGTTCTTCTATCAGCTTACCAAATCTAGATCTTCCTTGCAAAAAGTGGATGGGGGAACTCCTGTGCATAGCCGTCTTCAAGTGATTCCACAGGTTTTCAGTAGGACTTTAGGTTTTGTGCCAAAATAGATTGGTATTTGGAGCTATCCATGATCTTGAATAGAGCCCCAGGCCCAGCTGAAGAGAAGAGATGCTGCCACCACCATGCTTCACCATGCGTATGCTGTTCTTTGGGTGACAAGCTGTCGTGTTTATGCGCCAAACATATTTTTTTAGGATTATGTCCAGAAAGGTCTACCTTGGTCTCATCAAATCATAACACATTTGTCACATGGTTGGGGTGGTCGTATGTACACTATATGGCCAAAAGTATGTGGACGCCTGACCATGACCCCCATATGTGGGCCTTCCCCAAACGTTTGCCACAATGACATGTGTCTAGAATGTCTCTCACAACCCCCCCCTCCCCCACCCCCAATTTCCACACATTTGCTGAATAGTTGTTGTTGACGTTAACAATTATGGGATTTTGAATGTTGTTTAGTGTCCCCTATGCATTACTCGGTATTGGGGGAACAAGCAATGTAGCTTCTAGTCTTGTTGATTATGTTGCGTCTTTATTTTAGAGCATGTACAATGTTCAGGAGAGAAAATGGCCGAGCTTAACTGAGGTGTTAGGAGCTGAACTTTCAGAAGAAGCGTGTTTGCAACACACTGTTCACACACTTGCATTTGCATGCAGATCGAAACTAGATCGATTGAAACTACTTCTGTGAGTAAAAGATGGATTTTTGACCTAAAATATTTAGGCAATAAAGTGATTGTTTTTCTTTTTCAGTCTTAAACTCAACTTCATTGTTTATTGATTCTGTGCAAGAAATGCAGTGTATTCCTTTACATGCCGATCATTTTATGTGTCTATTTATGTAAAGTACACACATGAAATGTGTAGGAGTTCTTATAATTGTATACACGAAGTGAAACAGGCCATGAGTTGTAATAAGTTTGCTCTGGTCTAGAAATGAGAAATATTACCGTTACCTAAACAAAAAGAGAAATAAGAACTTTGCTAATGTTATTAACTTGTTCTTTTTGTCCATGTTCATGTAGTGAAAGCAGCTTATCTGAGTTTTGCAACAATTTACTTGTTCATTTAAAAAAACAAACAAACCTGAAAACATGAAATACAGCTGAAGAACAGCCGTGCAGGGGGCAAGATTTATTGTTCCTCATTAAATTATGAATTTTAGGGTGATGCACCCTTGTTTTTCCCCCATGCGCCTGGTGGAAGCTGTTCATTTTGCTCTAGTATTTCTCTGCTTTCCGTCACACTCAGCACATTTCACCGCCTCTGAGACCTTAAAGCCCTCCATTATTGGCGACCTGTGGCATGTTTGCTGTGTTGGCTTTTACATTGATACAGGGATTTTGGAGAAAGAAAAAAAAAGTACAGTCAGTGCTATATGCTTGAGCTGGTGATTTAAAAAAAAAATGTTCATCAAAATGTATTTTATAGAAAGCTACATGGTGTTATAAATACATATTTAGTGAAAGAATATTTACAACAAAACAGCAATGAGCAAAAGCAACAATATGAAGGTGTAAGAGGAAACTCTTAAGGCTACAATCTTTTTTTTCTAGAATTCATTTTAACTCTTGTCCTCCTTATTTGGTCACAAATGAACACAGAACAACAACTACAAAAAGTTGCCCAAACTCCATTTTGGTAAAGTCACACAATCAGTTCGTGCCTCTTTAGTGAGAGTTTTGGTATTAGGCTCTCTTTAGTATGGATCCATCTAGATGAAACATGTTTAATTTGAGCAGTCTGTGTACACTGAAAGAGGTAAATGCTGTTTAGTGCATTTAAAAGTGCAGCAATTATGGGATTTTGAAAGATGTTTAGTGTCCCCTAGGCATTACTTGGTATTGGGGGAACAAGCAATGTAGCTTCTAGTCTTGTCACAGTTAGTCTCAGCTTCTGACGCTCTGTTGCTTTATTGTATACTTTTCTGGCGGCAAGCTTCAGGATCTTGAAGGCTGCAATCTGTTTGGGCCTCTGCACTTTTGCTTTTTTCTGTTTTCCAGTTTCCAACTTTTGAACAGTTGAACAAAGAACCAAGCTTTTCATTGGACTGAAAATAAATTCTCAGCATTGTTTGAAACTGGTAAATGAGACATCTCATGCGTTTGCTGTGCGAAGATCTGTGGTTGGTCGTCTGCAGTGTCATACAGTTAGCCATTTTTAGGACACTTTAATGACTGAGTGTACCAGACTCTCTAGAGAAAGCTAGAAATTGGGGTACAAGACTAGCACTAATGGTGAGAGTTTGTACAAGTGACTAATTCCATTTTAATTTTTGTCTTTTTTGTTGAATATTTGTGATCTAAATCTAATTTGGACTGCACAGTATTTAACTATGTTGGGAATACTTTGAAAATGAATCAAACATTTATATTTCTGTTTCAGACATGACAACAATGCTGCCAGAAGTTCCTTGAAATGGTTTCAGCCTCAGGATGGACTATAAAAGAACTTTATGACAAACAATGTTTCGGCACAAAACATAGCCAAGGCTTATTTCACCCCCACTCTCGGACCCTCAACTGGATGTGCACAAGGGTCCAGAATGTTTGTATGTTTCCGGCGGATCAGAAAATGCCAACTCCGACAGCTCATGATGACATGCTTTGTGTTGTCAGTGATCAAGGTGTACTGGGAAAGTCTTGACAGTAACATAGCAGATCATGTCAAGTCCTACTCTTTCCGCCTGCTCAACAGCTTGGACTTCATAAGTGCTAACCTAACAATTAGTCATGAAGAAGCACGAAAGTTCAGCAACCACCGTTACTTAATAAACCATGAGCGGAAATGTGCCAACAAAGATGTGCTACTCTTGCTGCTTGTAAAAAGCTCGCCAGAGAACTATGAAAGGAGGCAGGCCATTCGGTCGACATGGGGCAACGAGATCTACATCGAAAGGAATCTAGGCGTGACTGTAAGAGTGCTGTTTGCTCTTGGCATCCACCCTCAACCAATAAATAGAAAGAAGCTTCAGCAAAGTTTGCTTTGGGAAGACCAGATATACCAGGATCTAATTCAACAGGACTTTCTCGATACCTTTCACAACCTCACTGTCAAGCTTCTCCTCCAGCTCGGCTGGACACATGCCTATTGCGACCATGCCCGCTTTCTCATGTCTGCAGATGACGACATCTTTGTCCACATGCCCAACCTGATCCGCTACCTGCAGGAGGTCAACCGGACCGGCGCCAAGGACTTTTGGGTCGGCAGGGTGCATCGAGGTGCTCCACCCATTCGTAAGAAAGACAGCAAGTACTATGTGTCTCGCGAGATGTACCCCTGGCTTCTCTATCCCGATTACACCCCTGGAGCCGGTTATGTTGTCTCCAGAGACGTGGCCTCTAGAGTCTACCAAGCTTCCCTCACCTTAAACGCCTCTCTTTATATCGACGATGTCTTCATGGGCATTTGCGCAAACGCGATAGGGATCTCGCCCCAAGACCACGTCTTCTTCTCTGGAGAGGGTAGGGCTCCTAACCACGTCTGCATCTACAACCAAATGATGACATCACATGGACATGTCAAGGACTTCCATGAACTCTGGAAACTTGCAACAGATCCCGAGGTGCAGCAGGTTTCCGCAGGACTTTTTGGAAAGCTTTACTGCACCATAACTAAAATCAGACTCCTTTGTGTATTACACGCTTTAAACACCTACCCGTGTAAAGCAGCCTTTTTATAGGGCCTGGATTGGTATGAAATCCCTTTCTTCCCCTCCTCTTCCTTTCCATTTTAGACCAAAGCCTTTCTGCTAGGTGGGGATCTGTATATTTGTCAGTTTGATGTTCTGGGCTTGAGAGGATGTTGAAATTATTGGTAAACTATTAAAAAAAAAAAAAAAAGAAAGAAAGAAAAAAACTTCATACTTACTCATAATTACATTTATTTATTTCCTTGCAGATTCCTTGCAGTGTTTGTCTTGTTTCCTAAAACATCCTAGTTGCATCCTTTTTTTTTTTGAAACCCCTTGAGAGAAATCAATAATACTCTAGAATCTTTGAGTCTCTTGGGAACAGGACTCTTTACGTCACACCCATGTGGATCTTCCCCAGACTATTGCCGCAAAGTTGAACGCACACAATTGTATGCTGTAGCATTACAATTTCCTTTCACTGGAACTAAGAGGCTCAAACCTGCTCCAGCATGACGACGCCCCTGTGCACAAAGCGAGCTCCATGAAGACATGGTGTGTGAAGGTTGGAGCGGAAGAACTCGAGTGTCCTGCAAAGAGCCCTGACCTCAACCCCACTGAACACTTCTGAGATGAACTGGAACACCGACTGCACCCCAGACCTCCTCACCCAACATCAGAGCCTTCCCAGAAGAGTGGAGCAAAAGGCGACTAAATCTGGAGCGAGATGTTCAAAAAGCACATACAGGTGTGATGGTCAGGTGTTGAAAAACTTTTGAGCCCTCATGTATGAATGCTTGAATTTCTGCAGAATTTCAAGCTTCACTATGGCATCAGTTGAAGCTGAGGTTGAAGCACTATTCTGTTTGAAGTGATTATAATAGGGTACGTTTAGTATGTGACTGCTGAAAACTCGTGCTCAGAGGTGATTCATTCCACATATTGGTGCAGAAAAGCGCCACGGACCTCGGGTCTGAGTGACACCACCACGTTACCAAATCAGATCTTACTGGAATTAGATTCCCGTTATAAGCCCTTTTCAGATCTTCTTTTGCAGCTGTATGTGAAAGCCTATTTTTGTAGCTGTACAGAAGCTATATGCGTCCAGTGCCTTAGCAGTAACAAAAAAAAAAAAAAAAAAGAGAACCATCTTCACATCAGAGTAATTTGCATAAGATTTTACATGAAATATCACCACTTCGGGGAAGGGGTCATTTGAAAATTGGTCAGTGTTCAAAGTTTTCTGGAAAGGGGCATACACTTTCACCAACTGCCCCCTTTCCTTCTTATGCACTGCTGTTCCGAATTTTTGTTTTGAACTCTCTAAAATGTATTTCTCCATCTCTCTCTATATATATATGAAGTAAATGAAAATGTCCTTTGGGGTGCTGGGGTATTGTGCTGCCCTCCATAACCTGCAGATCAACAGGTTCCTCTGTAGATGTTTTTGTATTCATCTGGAAAACCCAATGTGAATTCACTTAAGCTACAACTCTGCAGAACGTTTATACTAAAGCCGTTCTTCCATGGTTTGACTTACACCATTGGTTCCCAAACCTTTTAGGCAAACCGACCCCAAACGGATTTTAAGTGATTTAGGATTTACACGTTTTCCAGATTTACATTTTTTTTTTAAAAATCCAGATTTACTTGTATATGCATATCCAATAAATGTTTTGACATATTCTTGTGTTCGTTTTCTTGGTTTTCCACGCCGGTGTTCCACTGAGTCCGAGTCACTCAGTGTTGCCGAGAAACTAGCCGAACTCCTATGCTAGTGTGTCAGGGTGGTGAAAAAACTGACCATGGCGTTATGACCTCTAGCTTGGGGAAATTATGCTTTACACTATAACGAAAATATGTTTCGGTGGTTCTTTGGAAAAATTTACGCTTCAAGCTTTCTTGGGAATCTTTTCTTGAGAAGAAGGAAATCACTTCATTGCAGATACTCCACAAGCCCTCCTCTTATCTTTTTTATATATATATATATATATATATTTTGTGAGCTGTAATGAGCACAGAGCATTAATCTAGATCTACAATCTTTTCCTTCCGCTAATTAAGAAGAAGATGGCATGTGGCTACTTGTGCATTCCACAAGCGAGCTCAAATGCTGATTAGGTTATAAATGTAAATGCGGCATATTTCAGTGGAATTGGAACGAATGGTTTAAAAATGACATTTTCTCCCATTTCACTTTTTACCCAGACTTGAAAAATGCTTGTTTCAGAAACAAGAAATGTCCAGATTTTACCATGGGAAGGGGTTTTCCCAGGCCGCCACCACACATTCTTTACACAGAAATCACTTTCAAATACCATATGGAGTCTGAAAGGCTGCGATGCCGTTTGAGAGCTTATCTCCCACACGACTGTGTGCTCAGTTAAACAATAAAGGTGTGGTCACTCCAGGATTCATACGTGATAAAGGTTGTGTTTGATCAGCGATTTGGACGTGTGTACTCTCTGAGAACAGGTTTTCTTGTGTGACATCTGAGTAGCATCTAGTGGATAGAAAGCCATTGAAGAAGCCGGCTTTCGGAAGAGTGAATGCACACTTGTATCCCTCAGTCCTTCTAGCTAAACAGATTATTTTTAACCAACAGATCACGTGGCCCGAGTGCTGCAGGACGCCACAGATCATGTTGCGTGTAGGAGTAATACAGAGTAATGCAGAATAGCACCTTATGACCTATTTGTATGCTTAAGTCGTCTAAATTATATTTTTAATAAACTTTAAATATTGAGCCTCCTTTATTCCACGGCTGATATACTATTATACACGCACATGGCCGCTTATTAAGTACACCATACGTAGGATCCCGATTTGCTCTCAGAACAGTTTCAAACTGTAGCCCAAATTGCCTGCTGTGTGGTCTGAGATGCTTTTCTGCTCACCCCGGTTGTAAAGAGTGATTTTTTTTTTTTTGAGTTAACGAAACATTCCTGTCATTCCAGGATCAGTTTGGCCGTTCTCCACTTGACCACTCTGATCTACGAGGTGTTTCTGCCCGCAGAATCGCCACTCACTGGATGTTTTTTTTTTTGTTTTTTTTCTGTGTAAACTCTAGAGACTGCTCCCAGAAGTTCAACAGTTTCTGAACTACTCAAACCAGCCAAGACACTGAAACCTTCACGTACATAAAGGGTCTAGCCCCAAGACGTGACGGATACAATTAATAGTCGTTTTCAGGCTTTTTAATCAGACCTCATTTTAGAAAAGGGACCAGGGGTGAGAAAAAAAAAAACCTGACCATTCTACATTGGTGTACAGATCTCCATAATTGTATTTTTTTTAAAGAAATAAAACCATTCAAATCCAGTGCAAAGAACATTATAGCTAAAAATAACTGCAGTCCACAAGTCGACCAAGTGATTTGAAAGTGACATGTAATTTTTGTTTATTTCAGAAAAGTAACATAAAAAAAAAAAGCACGTCTTTAATAAATAAAACCTGTTAGCATATAAGAGGAATAACGTCTCACTTGGGGACATGTTAGTAACGTTAAAGTTCCAACCTCAGACTGGAAAGCTTTGGTTTTTTTTGCCTGTTTGTGTCCCCTGTTGCCACATACCCCACTCCCATTTGCGTATACTTTCCAAACAGAAAGAATAGACGTCGAGTTTTGCATAACCTTGAATAACAGCTTGAAGGTGTAGGAGAGCTTCACAGTGCATGAGACCAGGATTTAAACCCTTACAAAAGTTTTCTTGCTTTCAAAACACCGGATTCAGCTTCATCAAGAGTAACAGTAAGAACCTGCACGAACCTAACGAACTACATCTAGCCCTTTTAACACTTAGAAAAAAAATAATTTCAACACTGAATCTATGAAAACATGCATTTAACCATTTTGAAAGTGTGTTAACCCATCAACAATCTCTCTCTTTTTTTTTTTTTTTTTAAAACAAGGTTTCTTTTTTGCTCTTAAATAACTAACAGTAAAAGTTGAGTATTTTTAGTAACACATAACGTGTGTATCTTCCATTCTGATGAATTTCAAGCTGTAATGTGTGGGACACGTCTAATGGACGACCCACACGGGAAAGGAGCTCATCATAAGAATAATTATTAATGATCAATTATTAATTAGTAGTTTAAAAGATTATGCTGCAAGATAAAGTGTAGGTTTAGGTTATTATAGGTTGAGCTGGACAAAAATTACTTTACACGTGTCTGTAAACGTAATATCAGTGGGACAGAATCACCCCAAAAGTGTCCTCTGTAATATATAGTAATAAAAATTGAAAAAAAAAAACACCGCAATTTCGTAAATATGTTCATGATTTAAAAAGAGTATGTTCAGGAGTTTAAAAGGTCAAGTGTTGTGCAAATTCTGTTTGACTTTCAGGGGGTCAAGCCTGTTCTTCCATCTCCGGTCAAACGCCTTCGTTTTGCATTTCAAATGAGCTTTTCCAGAAGATGTCCCTTTTGTTTTAGCACATTTTCTCCTCCTTATCCGGAGTCGAGTCTTATCTTTCCTTATTTGGACACATTTTGAGAGACAGGCCTAACGCGATGTCGAGTTTTTCCATAGAGGAAGTCACGGCTGCCCTCTAAAGGCTCGTTACGATCCAGTTCAGCGCTTGAAGGACGGAGGAATTTACACAATTATCAGTGTTGAGGGTTTAGTAAGAGCGCGAGATCTACAGCTACCGAACATCAGGATATTTAGGTTTCGCAAAGTAACTGCCAGTTTTAAAAAAATAAATAAATAAATAAATAAATAAAAAACTTGTGTACAAATGTGACTTTAAAACTAAAAAGGTTTAAAAATTGTAATTTTAAACTTTAAAGGCTCAGTACAAAATTAACATCTAATCAGCATTTGTAATTGCTATTTTTATTATTTTTTTTAAAAAAGAAAAATATATCATGATGCCGTGGTCTCAAAAGTGTAAAATTTTTAGGACACGTTGCAATTTTTATTTTTTATTAAAAAAAAAAAACCAAAAATTGTATTCAGTGCCTTTTAGATCAGGAATGCGGTAAATCCTCGACTCCGATTGGTCAGGTGGTGTCGATTAATTTTCTGTAACAGCAGTTTATTATTAACGCGCTCGTTCTAAGTAGTTATCGTTTCCATAGTAACGACGTGCACAGGGATATGTATGGCTCTATATATATACACACATACACATACGGATTCAACAAACCGTGTAAATTAACAAAGAAAAACGAGTAAGGAGTAAGGAGCCTCCAGTGTCAGGGCTTTGTAACAGTAATTAATGAAAACGATTGTAACAAATTGCTATAGTACATGAGGAATGAAGGAGGGAAAAAAAAAAAAAAAAATCAAGGTGGTAAGCCTGCTTTATCAAAACAACATTAAGTTATGGACGTCTTAAGTTGCTGCTATGGCTCCGAAATATCTTTAACCTCTAAATTGTGTTCATTAGGCAACAAGTCTCGAATACTTAATGTTTCAAAGTGTGTATTTTCTGTTATTATGGTATGTATTGCAATGGAAAGTAGGATTATTCTGAGACACGGGAAGACAGTGAAAGCCCCAGAATTGAAAGAGTGGACCAGTGCAACAGGCGTGAGAGAGGAGGGGGAGAGACAGAGACAGAGACAGAGACACAGAGACAGAGACAGAGACAGAGACAGAGACAGAGACAGAGACAGAGAGAGAGAGAGAGAGAGAGAGAGAGAGAGAGAGGTCTCGTCTCCATGGGAAGAGTCCTGGACATTTATTACCGTGAGGTCCCAAACTGAACAGACGACTATTTTGTGTTCTGTCTTGCGTTGTATTTTATTACATGGTCAAAAATGCCTGTAAAAATCCGTAACCTTGCGCAATTACGGTAACGTCGTATTTCTGTTAGCCATCAGCCTTCCAAAAAAAACGACACACCCCCCCTGAAGTGTTTAATTACTTATTTAACAAACCTGAGGCTTACACGCACGGTCTCATATCGTCAATCAGTTCAAGATCAATCTTTAAAGAAAAAAAATTATTTATATATATATATATATATATAATAAATATAACAAAAAAAAAATCCACATTCGCCAATCCGATTCAAGCTTTTTAGTAAATAAAATTATAAAGAAGGCTGAAAAAGTGGACAGAATTTCAAGCTGGACGGGTTTCATCAAGAGGAAGCGTACAATAGCACCTCCTCGTGCGTGCGCACACACACACACACACACACACACACACACACACACACACACCAAGAGTGAGTATCACCATCCTCTTTATTGTCAAATGAGCCAAACACTACATGAAACATTTAAATCCTTTAAATGTTAAGACCCACTTTTGAAGAGGACTTCACACAAAGAAGTACTTGATAAAACAATATACAATTAAATTAATACAATCCAAAAAAAAAAGAAAAAAAAAAGTGCCTTTGCGTTTACCGACAGGGAAGGAGTGAGTGAACCAAGTTAAACTGCACACGTATGTTAGCATAACATAATTGGCAGACTTGATGCAGCACTTGTATCTTTTAGTCCACAAGTAAATTACTAAACGATGAAGAACATCTAACACGGATATCTTGAACATACTAGGGAGAAAATACCTGATAAAGAACACATTTAAAGAACCCATTTTTCTGCAAACGCCGCTACCGGGAGACACCGATACGACGCCCACAGCCGTCCGCGCAGGAAAGTCACGTCACGTATCGTATCGAATTCGCACGTCTGATCCACAGCCAGCATTGAGGAGAAACAGGCTTTTTTTATTCTTCCAATAAAATAAGCGCAAAAAATGCAAGTGATTATTCTGTAGCTATCCCTGCATTAAAAATAAATCTCCGGCGGTTTAAATCAGATCGGCCACGTTCATCGGCATCTCCTCCACGGTCGTGTTGTAAAACGTCTCAATGTCTCGAAGGATCCGTTTGTCCTCCTCAGTAACGAAGTTAATGGCGACACCTTTTCTGCCAAAACGACCTCCGCGGCCAATTCTGGAAAAGAAATTGTTTTTTTTAATTTTGAAATTTTAGAGAGACTCTAGAGACCGCGTGAGCGAGCGCCTGCGTCTTACCTATGGATGTAGTTCTCTCGGTTCGTCGGAAGGTCGTAGTTGATAACGAGGGAAACTTGTTGCACATCGATACCACGAGCCTGAAGGGGAAAAACACGTACAGCGCATTAGCCTACACGCGTCCCGGTGACCTTCTGCTCATCATCATCATCATCATCATCATCACGACTCACCAACAAATCTGTAGTAATCAGCACTCGGCTAGATCCAGACCTGAACTCCCTCATGATGATATCACGCTCCTTCTGGTCCATGTCTCCATGCTGCAGGAACACAAAGGTTTGTATTTATTTTTGTTTATTTTGTTCACCACATCACTCGGGCTCGCGGACGTTAATCCCGAGCTGCACCATCAAGTTGCGGTTTCAACTGAACCAAAATCGAACGCAATACTGGTGAGTTCGAGGAACAGAAATGACGGAAATGAACGAGTCCCGCTTCTGTTTTTTTTCTTTTAGCAAAAAACTAACTGTTACGGAGCAGAAACGTTAATTTGAAACCTGTTCCTGGTTTATAAAGTTAGTGTTTCGCTTCCTGTAATGTAGGAACTTATTTAGGTTTTGTCACGTCTCATATTTTAGCTTATTATTTAACACACACACACACACACACACACCCCACCCCCCTCTCACACCCACTGACCCACACACAACCCTCTCACACCCACTGACCCACACACAACCCTCTCACACCCACTGACCCACACACCCCCCTCTCACACCCACTGACCCACACACAACCCTCTCACACCCACTGACCCACACACAACCCTCTCACACCCACTGACCCACACACCCCCCTCTCACACCCACTGACCCACACACAACCCTCTCACACCCACTGACCCACACACAACCCTCTCACACCCA
>CM074977.1:24859160-24870139 GCA_037576825.1 Pangasius krempfi
ATATATATATATATATATATATATATATATATATATATATATATATTATATATACCTTACGATGGGAACTCTTACTAATGCAGAAGAGCAGTACCTGAGTCTGGTCGTCCTTTTCCTCTAGAGATGACAAAGCCGAAAGGTGCATTGACTGGTCTAGTGAGCTCTAGCAGCAAAGAGCCATCAGGGAAAGTCTGGATAATTCGGCCCATTGGACCTGAAACTTGAGAAGCATCTAAGTTTTCCATTCCCTTTTTAACATAAAGATCCCTAAAAAAAAGAGATAACATAACTGTGAAAAAACAAGCTTTCAATTGGTTTAATCATCTATAATTTTAGCCTTAAATTATCTGGAAAGTCTACCATACAAGTCCCTGTGAATGAGTGATTTAAATTACCACTAGAACTAACTCATAAGTTCTAACTAGAACTAGAACTAATATACTAATATATATAACTATATATAATATTAGATTCAAGAATTCAACAATGCTGTGGTATGAAGAAAATCAATCAACACTTTCTGACCAATCAGAATCCAGAATTCAACAAAAGTGTGGTATAATACTATATTACAGCTTTTGCATTCTTAACACATTAGCATTCCCTACAAACCTGGGTCCCAGATTAAGAGGCAAATGAAGCTCTCCGAGAATAGTCGAGCGCTCATATTTCTTCTTTGGAGACTGCAGGCTCTGTACAGAAGAAGCTTTACGCAGCTGAGCAAGAGGAGACTCCTGGTGGAAATAAATGAAGAACAATGCTATTAAACATCAAGCCCTGCTTAGTGTCTGAGATTCAGAGAAGATGTCCAGCATAGATCAGTAGCTATACTAACAGTATTGAGGGCCTGAAGAGAGGGCGTTCTCTGCAACAGAGGTTGGCCTTTGTGAGTGGGACTTGGAGAAGCTCTGGCTGTGGAGAGTGACAGATGCTCCATGCTGCTGGACCGGCTGCCCTTCACCATCTTTCCCATGCTGTTCAGACCCATGGCTGAGAAAAAACGGCGTAGGGAGAGCTTGGGCCGACCTTCCCGCTCCAATGTTCTCCTACACACAAAAATATTGTGGGTTAGTAATGATAACCATGATGCAGTATTGTTGGATTCAGATTTGGTCTTGGTGTTATTTTCAAGCAGGATAAAGGAACATACCGTGATGCAGCTAAATTTTCATCCCACTGTAATTCAGCTTTACGGTGTTCTGATCTCAGAAGTTCTGCTCTCAAGTCATCAGTCTTTGACATGGCCGCACCTCGGACAATCGGCCAACATTCTGGTGGACGAGATGCAGCACAGGTGGGATCCTCACATGGTGAATGGGCTAGTGAATAAACAGTGAAAGATCCATTATTGGTTCATAAATATAAGCTCAATGGTATAATTCTTCGAGCCATGAAATCAATGGGAACATGTCACAAATATGTTAAGAACCCAAAAATAGGAGGAACACGAACAACAATGAAACACTCGTGATTATGCTTACCATCCACTGGCTCTATTGGAGTTACCGCAGGTGAGGAGTACCTGAGAGAGGATGGTTTGCTACAAGGAGTGAATTCTGAGGAGACTTGTGAAACCAGAGAAGGTGCACCAATGTCCTGAGGGGTAGCAACAGCATGGTGAGGACTTCTCTCCACCTCCTGAGCTGAAGGCAGGATCTTCACCCCGTGTTGCTCTATTGGCCTGCTCTTGGACCCAGACTTCAAAGCTGATTTGATGGGCAGCTGTATCCCAGCAGAATCCCTATAGTTTCTGGAACTTGTAGCTGCTGGTATAAAGGAATCAGTAGCAAAAGTAACACCTCGTGCAGGTTTGGAACGAGGCCCAGCCACTTCCTCCAGACTGGATCTGGTCCTAGAATTCCGTCGTTGTGCTAAGAGATCTTGACCACGAGCATAAGGTCCGTGACTCGCCTCAGCTCTGTTTTCCCCTTTGCGACTTCTCCTGCGGAGCTTGCCGAAAGCTGATACTCTCTCTCCAGCATCACTTGCACCTGCAGCCTCGACATTCTCATCGAGGCTGGAGCTTCCAATCAACATGGTATCTTCTAAAAGATTTGGTTGACTGATTTGATGACTTGGTTGACTAGAAGTGACCCAATGATTACCTGAGTTTCTCTGTCCTTCTGCATTTTGCCTAGATTCTTTAGGATGACTGGGTGTCAGGATGCTCCCACAGGTCTCGCATTTCCTAGGCTCATCCTTACAGAATATAGTCTCCAACGAGGGATCTCCTTGATTAGTCTGAATGGCCAATGGGATTCCTACACTACCCTGGCTTGATCCTAAACCTTTGCTCCCTAGTGAGACTGTGAGAGGAAGCTGTCCCTTTGGTTGCTGGCTGGATAGTGAACTGTCCATCAACACCAGCCCACGCTTACAAACTTTATCTGGGTAGCGATGCTCTGACTCTTTCTTTGACTCATCCTCGAAGTGGACATGACTGAATAATTGACTTTGCCACTGCAAGTGAGCACCACGCTTACTGTTCCTGCCTCGGACATCCAGCAGCTGAACAGGCAGAGGTACTTGCTGTTCATGAGTAGTTGTGATGATCTGCGGTGGTGGATTACGCATTGGTAACAACTCCCTAAAGTTGCAGAAGAGAAACAGGAGAATCAGTTGTGGGCTCTCGATGGTTTTGTCTAAAGTATTTCTCAAACAAGATCATATGATTCTTTATTGACACAAGAACCTTACTAATTGAGTCAGTGTGTGGAGGTTCATTGGTTAATCAATGGTTAATCAATGGTTGATCACCAGGCTACTGTTCAGAAGGTTGGGGGTTTCAAGTCCCAGCACTGGCTTGATATGGCAAAACTGATTGGATTTTAATATGAGAAACTGTAAAAAAAAGTGTACCTATCAAAACATTGTGAATAGAATATAACCACAAGAACAGAGTTAAAATAAATTTTAGAAGAAAACTAAACATAATTTAACATTTCCTTGAATTATTCACCAAAATAAATGTGGTAAACTATTTCCAATGATTCTTTCACACCAACAACCTTTGATTGTGTTAAATGCTAGCTCATGGAATTACTGCTCCCCCATTATCTTTTTCAATTTTAATGGTATAATAAATATAGAAAAATTATTGCCTGTCATTAAAGACCATATTCGCGCATTACGCCATGTTAAATGGATTAACCAACTTCACAGCTAAAACTATAGAGGATTAGGATTAATTTTACCATGTGTATGTGTGATTGGTTTTGTGTTCATTACGAGAGAGGATTAATAATATAAAATGGACATAATTGGCTGCTGAGATCATGATTATGCAACTCACAGCATAGCTCTAAATGAGAACAGTATCATCTCATTACATCACCAGATCCAGTTTCTGATCTATTAAACTGTTGGGTATCTGATTTGTATAAGTAGACCAGAGTTTGTGTCTTTATTGCATGTTCTCTTTATCAGTATGCCAAAATTTCCTAAACTTTTACTTAAAGCACTCTTATGCACATGACAATATACTTGAAACTTGAAGATTTACACTCCAGCTAGATGGAGAAATAAAGTATAATTACTTTGTTACTATAGTTATGCCTTGGTTTTAAATATTTGTACTTGAGTTTTTCTTTCACCTAACACCTTTTGACTTTTATTTACTACATTGCAAAAGAAAAATCTACTTTTTCCAAACACTGCAATCGTACATAAAGTGACATTTAAGCCTTAGACAGCTTCAAGAAGTCAATTCAGCTATTTTGTAATGCTAAGAGTTATTATCATTAAATGTATATCAAATGTTTTCACATGTTCCTTGGTGAAAGACATCTCTTCCTTTTGTGAATCTTTCTCGTACTTTTACTTTAAGTGAATTTACGAGTTTATACTTTTCACTTGAAGAATTTGAAGCTGTACTAACACTTTTACTGCTAAATGTTTGTGAGAGTAATTGTTTATTTGAGAAGTTGGACTTTTAGTTCTAATTGCAAGTACTAGCATTCAGGTTTCTTTTGCACAAATTCATAATTTGCATTATGAAACAGGTGGATACTGTGACTCTTTTCAGGACTAGTAAATAAAAGGAAGGAAAGGAAAGGGCAGGTCAAAAGACATGGTCACTTACAGGAGTTCTCTCTGAGTGGATTGAGTTCCATGGTCACTATTTTGGTTTTGAGAGCGAGCCTTTAATCTGGCTCTCTCCAGCAAACGCTTTGCCTGCTCATGACGTGGGCTTAGAGTCAAGTCGGATCTATATAAACAGGTAAGAAGGTAAACCTGTTATAACTGCAGCCAAATAAATCTTATTGTCATTGATACATTACCATTTACAATGTTAATATTTAAATGTCAAGTAATATCTGCTATACTGCTGACAAACCCATTCAATTTAGTACAAATTTAAAAACACATGCCAAAAAGCACCAATTTTAAATCAACTATAACGCCTATCTATTGAACCGTAAGAACAGTAATAACTTAAACAGTGCATGGAAAAAAACTTTGTAACACCTTTAAAACTTTAGAACTGAGGAACCTTCATTAAACAAACATTTTTAACAGAAATTTCCAAAACATTAATAAAATTACTGCTAGTTTATCATTACATAATTAGCTTGCTTATGTTTGGCATCCATATTTCTAGCAGTTAGTGCATTCATATGAAGATTTCAACATTGGAAGGTGAACATAAACATGCTCACTGTTGAAAGAATACTATTGCTAAAAAAAAAAAACCCTTCCTGACATTTTGGTTTTTACTCTCTTTATCCTTTCACGTTTTCTGTATAAAATGTGCTAGCTAGTTAAATCATTAGTGTCATTAATTAGCTAGTTAATGTTTGACATCCACGTTTCTAGCATCAGTGTTCTCACAGGAAGAGCACAACTGTGGAGCAGATTATGGGTTGGAGTACAAAGCGTACATATAGGCAGAGACCACACCCCCAGATCAGTGCATGGGGGAAAAAAAAAGAGATTAATCAAATCATGCATTTGAATATCTATAAGAAAGTTTTTTCTTTACCTAAAGTTAAACTCTGATCCAAACACGACTGCTGTGTCCCAGTCAGCCTCTTTATAAGATGGAGGTAAACCTATACAAGGAGACGGAAAAGACACAAAGACATCTAATCATTTCACTATGAAGCAAATTGTGCTCTAAAACACAGAATGATGCACCTAGTTTTCTAGAAAAAGAAGTTTATTCCATGCTATAATTCCAATGACCCTCTGATCCTCTGGTGTCTGAGTAATGAATGGATTACCGGGCATATTGCTAGCATTATTGCTACAATCTACGAAACAAGCAACACATATATATATATATATGTTTACACATTCTAAGTATCAGGATGCAAGATGCATTTACAACACTTAAACTAAATTGCTCAAATCACTAAAAAGACTTCAGCAGAGTTTTACGTGTTCTCCACATAGGTCTCCATATCTACCTAGGTTTCCTCTATGTACTGCAGCTTCCTCCCACCTCTCAAAAACATCCAAAAACATAAGTGGAGTAGCAACAACTCTAATTTGCTCCTAGGTGTGAATGAGTGTGTGAGGACTGAGTCTGTGTTATATATTAGCTAGATCTCATAAAAGTAATTATATTGGTTTCTCCATGCCACATTTGACAACCGCCTCCCCAAAACACAAATGCTCCAGGACTGCCAAAGATTTTCCTTTAAGAATCATAGTGTTGTGGCAAACAATGGGGTTGAACCACTGGCTGTGAAGGAGTTGTGGAGAACGAGCAAGTAACAAGTGAGTGTCTACACCTTTGTGTGATTTATGCTAGACTATTTATGGCCCATCACTAGAAAGAGAAAGAGAGAGAGAGAGAGAGAGTAGGCCTGCAGCTTTACCTTAAACTGAACTGAGACAGCGAAGTACACTGTGTGTCATATATTTACATTTGACAAGTGATTTATGTTGGTAAAAGAAGGGCTTAAAAGCACCAGAGTAAAACTAAAAATCAGCCTCAGGTCAAACACTATATCCAATATATCTAAAGGGCAAATCCAAAGAGAAGTCGAAAGATCAAGGCAAGGGTCAAATACCAGAATATTAAACAGAATACAAAGGCTCAGAATGCACATGATACAACGGTAACAGCAAGACCTTGCAGCAGTACACATGCTTTATATAGTCTATGAACAGGAAGTGATTCTGAGGAAGTGGCCCTCTGCAGGTGTAGAGGTGTAATGTCTCTGGGAGAGGTGATACTCATTCTCCTCTGTGCATAACAGGATACTACAGTGGTGCCAAAACCCTGCATTAAGGTTTGATATGCTGCTATGGAGACTTGTCACAGGCTTGCCCTTCCCCTGATCTAGCAAAACTATAGTGTGAGGGGGGAGATAGTCCTTTCTTAACCCATCCACTAAGTCTAGGCAAGAATTGACCAAATTTACAAGAGTTGTTAAAGGTGAAGTTTGTGGATGGGGTAGCAAGGTGTGACATTCATGCAACTCTCCGTAGTGAGGCACTGTCCATCCTTTAGGAGGTCAGGGTGAACCTGGGGGCTGGAGAGGTTCCCCATCCCTACCTACCTGGGGACTCTGGGATTACTCTTTGAAGCATTTGCAAGATGGGACTCTGAGGCACACCTTCCTCCAGGTAAGAGTAATAAAAACAAGTTTGAAAAAACTGAAAACCTATAGTAAAACCTTATCATAACCAGTTAGAATAGAGACACAATTTTAGCTTCACTGCTTATATTACAATCAAATAGGCCTATTCCATACATCAGTGGATCCCCAGGGTCACCACTTGATCTGGGCCTGGGACAGCTTGCCTGATTGTCCTGCAGTGATAAACCTGTATGTTTTGTGCAGGACTATTATTTTTACTGTTTTTGTACTGTTACTAGACTTTTATGCTTCGGAAAAGGTTGCGCTAAACATTGCAAACTCTGCCATTGTCTTTCTGCCGTTACACAACACTTCTGAGAACCAGGACAGCAGATTTCAGCCTCAGGTTTCATCACACAGTATTAAAACGTTATTATCCATAGTCCTCTCGCTCCCAGCCCCCAACATCTGTAATCTCATAAAGGAATGGAGCCATCTGCTCACAGATCATAAACACCATCCTGCGGCAGTGTGTGCTGTCTTTGGGATGCCACAAATTACTAAGACATTCTTGCATAAAACAATACAACTGACCACTAAGTTCTGTACACAAAGAACTAAAAGAGCTCACCTTTGTTTATCAGTGGAGGCTGATACTGTCCTTCTGCAAGCATGGCTGAAGTGGTCTTGGTGGTTTGGGGTTTCTCTGTGTCAGCCACCTCCATTTTGTATCCTTCTCGACAACTTAGAATATCTGAAATATCTTCTCTCCCGGGTTCATCTGGTGGACTTTGTTCCTTTTGGAAACATCTTTGGAAAGTGCTCTCCAAGCTATCCAATCCCTGCAATTCTTTGTGAACCACATTAACTCTGACTCTAAGCTTCTGCTCCTCCTCGCTGGCTTGTACCACATTCTTCATGGCTATTGGTAAAGAATCGACCTCAATTTTGGAAACAAGGGTCTCT
The DNA here is from genome assembly GCA_037576825.1 of Pangasius krempfi. Taxonomy (NCBI): domain Eukaryota; kingdom Metazoa; phylum Chordata; class Actinopteri; order Siluriformes; family Pangasiidae; genus Pangasius; species Pangasius krempfi. The sequence continues at coordinate 24,866,657 of CM074977.1, forward strand.
GGTCGGGCCACTCTCCAAAAACCTCTCGACGGTGTCCAATACCTTGGAGAAGATGTTGGCTTTGACAGAAGGGTGCCACCATCTCCACTTGTTGTGAAATTCTCCATTGTGGATGCTTCTCCAGGGCCACAGTCAAGACTGGGAATGGAGTCTCCTTCCTTTTCCCATTTATTTACCTTTAGGTGACTTGAAGCTGTGAGGTTTTGTAGTTCAGAAACCTCATTAACACTGCTGCTCGACTTGAATATCTTGACTTCTGGGATGCTGAAAGATGATTGTTCCTTATCTGATTTCTTGTGCAAAGGTTCTGCCGGACCTTCAAGTGGAACATTGTGTGTTTCTTTCCCTTTGGACCGTCTCTGTGATATTTCCTTGAATTTTGACTGTAAGGCAGACACAGCTGAGCCTGAGGGAGATTGATCCATATGAAGTAACATCTGTGTGCCAGCACTTTTTATTTGAGCATTCGCCTCCATGACACTGCTTTGTAGTGCTTGATCAGGGAGGTCTTCTTTTCCTCCTGCTTCTTTCATTAGCAGTGGCAGACACTACAAAGCAAAAAAGTATTAAAACTTTAGCTGAGCCACGTCAGAGATTCCTCTTTTCACATACTACATTCTATAATGTGCTTACAAAATAAGAATGGTTTCATATTGCTAAATTACGAACCTTGCAGCAGGAGTTACTTTAGAGATTTCACAAGCACTCTAAATCACTCATAGAGCCATGGATGAGCTTGGATAGGTGAAAAATTTCAGTATGTATTTTATTCCATAGTATTTATTCCATATATTTATAATACATAGCTATGAATAGCTGTTCCCTCACAAGCTTCTTTTTTGAAGTTAATATAACAACAAAAAAACCCAACTTGAAATGTCACAGAGAAACCACAAAGTGCAAACACTGGAGACTCCTTCCAAATTTGCTATATAATCTGTGCCTATAACCTATCATATAACCTTGCATAATTTTTTATGAAACATATATATATATATATATATATATATTGGGCTATTCCTGTTATCTTGTTTATGAAAACTGTACTTTCTTGAAATTGAAAAACTGCACTTCAACAAAGGCATAAGTAAACTTTACAATGCATGTTCATAACCTCAAATTTTCAGATATGCATAACATCATCAGAACAGAATTATTTACCTTTGTGCACTTGCCGATTTGCATTTGCAGCTCCTCCACCATATTTCATGGAGTTAAAGCGTCATTTTGTCTGGTCTCTTTGTACATATATCCTACGTGCATATCCAAGAGATCCAATACATGTCTCATTCCTGACCACATCCACCCGTACTGGTATAATAAACCCCTCCTTATCTTCAAATATGACCACTCTCGCTCAATATTCATGATTGGTCTGCTAATCCCTGCAGAAATCAGACGGATTAGAACAAAATGGGAAATAAAAGCCTGCTTTAATGCCTTGGACACTGACTGCAGGATTTATTGCGTAACTCGGTGCATCCCACTCATGATTTCATTTAAATCTAACAGTAGGTATTAATTTAGAGGCCTTTTGGAGGATGGTGCTGCTCAGAGTGTGAGTCCATGTGACCTGAGACTTAAGTCAAGCTCCAATAAATGTTCTATAGATGAATAAAAAATAAAAGGTAAAAAAAACCCACCATTATATCTACTGCAGTGGATAGTCAAGCAGAGCATACACAACCATGCTGTATTATAATACTCTCTATTCCTATGACTGCACCACCACACATCCCAGTAACGCTATTATAAAGTTTGCTGATGATACAACTGTGGTTGAGACCGCGTACAGAGATGAGGTTACAGAGGCTAGCGGTACGGTGTACGAACAACAATCTGGTGCTGAACTCTTCAAAAACTAAAGAACTTATCATTGATTACAGGAAGAAAAAAGCTGATCCACACCCCATATACATAAATGGAGTCTGCGTGGAGAGGGTTTCGAACTTCAGGCTCCTGGGTGTGCATGTGGATGATGACCTCTCCTGGAACACTAACTCCACGGCACTGGTGAAGAGAACACAGTAGCGTCTCCATCTTCTGAGATGACTGAAGAAGAACAACTTGGATGACTGATTACTGGTGACCTTCTACCAGTGCTCTATTGAAAGTGTGCTGAGCTACTGCGTTACTGCTTGGTTCTCCAGCTGCTCAGCAGCTCAGAAGAAAGCACTCCAAAGGGTCCTTTCCACTGCGCAAAAACTAACTGGCCACAGATCACAGATCACGCTGCCTCAAAAGAGCTTGCAGCATCCTCAAGGACATCACACATCCTGGTCATCACCTTTTTGAACTGTTGCCCTCTGGAAGGTGGTTCAGGACAATAAAATCCAGAACCAACGGACTCAGAAACAGTTTTTATGCAAGAGCCATCGTGGCAGTAAACATGGATATGGATGTGTATTTTAAGCTTAGTTGTATAGTGTTTTAGCTTGGTTGCATTTTATTTATTTTTAACAGTATTTTTAAGCACTATTTTTTTTTTTTGCACTATTTGCACCGGCTAAGGATAGCCATTCAATTTCATTGTACTGTACATGTGCATTACAATGACAATAAAGGTCTATCTATCTATCTATTTATCTATCTATCTATCTATCTATCTATGACTATATATGAATAATGAAAGAAGATATGATACAAGGTCCCTGGTTTGATCCTGAGCTTGTGTTACTGTACGTGTTCTTCCCGTGTCCAATAGATGCATTGCCTGCGCTAAACTGCCCCTAAATGTGATTAGTGCATGATAGCGTGAATGCATGGCGTCCTGTGATGCAGTGGCGTCCCATCCAGGGTGTATTCCTGCCTCACGCGCAGCGTTCCTGGGATAGGCTCCGGATGCACCGCAGCCCTGCTTACCGAAGGCGATAGCCTAATGAAGAATCATACTATGGGTGCGCAAACTTTTGCACTTGACAGGCTGTTCTCTTAAAATATAAACGCAACACTATAAAGCAATGCAAATCGTATAACAAAACACTTGGTGGCTGTGCTGTTATTGGAAAGTAATCAACGACAGGGTAATGTGTTGAGTCCCGACGTAAAGCGGTCGCCACGGTTACCATCCTGAAGTTGATTCATTTCCAGTAACGGCACGGCTGAAGTGATTTATTCCTCTTGTACCGCACATATATGCGAGCAATTCCATCTGTTAATTTATTAATGAACAACACACTGGACTTTTTTTTTTTCGTTTACGACTGTGAGATGAAGTTCCTGTTATCGCTTATGTTATAGCAGCTATAAACTTTCTTTCCTTTCTCTCATGAATCTCTTTAATAAGATGAAAAAACTTACAATTACACACTTATTGACTAATAACTGAAAAAAATTTAATATCTAAAAATAATAATAATAAAATATATTATTAGTAGTAAATGTAGAGTGCAGTACCAGGCATGACCAGCGTGTGTGTGTGTGTGTGTGTGTGTGTGTGTGTGTGTGTGTGTGTGTGTGTGTGTGTGTGTGTGTGTGTGTGTG
>CM074977.1:24870239-24881274 GCA_037576825.1 Pangasius krempfi
AGGGGTAAGGGGGTAAGAGGGAGGGGTAAGGGGGTAAGAGGGAGGGGTAAGGGGGTAAGAGGGAGGGGTAAGGGGGTAAGAGGGAGGGGTAAGGGGGTAAGAGGGAGGGGTAAGGGGGTAAGAGGGAGGGGTAAGGGGGTGACAGGAGGTGACAGATAGCCCTCAAACGAAGATTTTTCAGGACCACACTTCAAACGAAGGGGTATGAATCATCTCGGCGTAAACCGGCTACAGCGCCAACATGGCCGCCCGAGCGAACAAAAAGCCCCACAAATGTTAATGTGCCGTTAATAAAGATTTTAATGAACATAAATCATTTGTCTGATGTCGCATTCAATCATGCGTTCATATTTACGGTGATGTCATCCAAAGAAATGTTTGCGAAAAAAATCGCTGACGTCATATTACCGGCTGCACGATAGTGCCACGACGACATCATATGATCAGGGCTGCAACCAGCAAACGCCGTGAGCGAGGCTGGTCCCCCAGTCATTACAAACCGCTGAACTTTGCTCTCAAATATTGCCAGTTCGAGAGAGAGGACTGGGACCCAGATGACGTTTGATGGCGTGTAACGGTACAGTGTAGTGGTGTCCTAATTCTTAGGGGGATATTTTCACCCCTACCCCTTGACAAGGGGTAGGTGAAGGGGTATAAAATAGCACTGGGACTGGGCCCAAGTGGACGCTCCGGACAGATTTGATATCGGAGATTCTGACTCTTTCACGACTTACTAATTCAAATTTTATGTCACATGCATAACCATACACAGTACGACTTGCAGTGAAAAGAAAGTATAGACAAATATTAAATATAAAATAATATACACATTTAAAAAAAGTGTATAAGAATAAGAATGTTTATGGATATACGGAAGGTGGCAGCGGCAGTCTGACTGACCGGATATAAAGTGCAATTATGTGCAGTTTTGTGCGATGAATGCAACACTAAATTAAACTGCTAAAATAAATACATAAATAAACAAATTAACGTTATGTACGTAGACGTAAATAAAGGCTGGGTGTTTGTAGATGTGTGGACGGAGATCAGCGCTTCTTAGTCCTTGGTGCTGTTTCTAAGATCACAACCTGCACCAATAAAAACTTCTCCGAGTTCTCGAACAGTCTAACCGATAACGTGCGCGTTCTCAGAGTCGGATTACACGATGAAGATCCTCGACCTGTGATTAAAGAAAAATGACGACGTTCTTGCTGACATCATAAATCAGCACAACAAGTCGTATCTGTAGCTTTCCCGTCGAGTCGGTCGCGATCCTACGTTATTCTCCTGCTGGTGGCTTTCGGACGAGTACAGCAGCACTTGCACTCATTTTATTTTAATTTATTATTTTTTTTTACATATCGCACCACTAGAACTTTCTCATCAGTTGTCTTTGGATGCAGAGGCACTAAATCGGTCACCGCAGAGCATCTCGCATTAAGTGCGCTTGAAACTCACTCGGTCTTGCTTTTAACTACGTGCACACAAGATGGCTGCCATGCGACAAACTAACGTCTCGAACCGCATACTCGCGTATTATCCTTGAGCACGAACGCTGATCTTATTCCTAATGCAGTCAGCGTTTGAATTTTAAAAATCTCTCGTCGCCTTTAAACCTACTGAAAGCTCTGTCTTGAGTACCGGTCCTCCGGATTTCCTAGAGGAGTAAATCCTTTTAAAATCTACGTGGATCATGACAACAATCACGACGACAGCAGCATGTTTAAGAGAAACGAGGCTTGTCTGACTTGTGTAACGTCGCAGTGCGTGAAAATCGCTAAAGTTAGACTTGGAAACCTGACAGACAGGGAGGTCGATCTTTTGGCTTCGATGCGCGATCGCGTCTGGACGCACACGAGCTACGCAAACGAGTGCGAAAAATGCCGTTTGCGTATCAACCGTCCGTGCACGTACACGTCCTGAGAGTTTAGTATAGCTGCACTTTAAGACTGCCGGTCTCTAGTTTCATAAAGAGCAGTACAAGATAAAATACTAACGGTCCTGATTATCCTAATGTGTTTCGCTTCAAGTCTAACTCTTCTTTTATGCATCACGTTATAATTTTACACGTTTCTGAGCAAGCTGCTGTGTTTTTAACACCAAATTCCAGTTTCAAACCCCAAAGTGCATTTAAAGCAGGCTGGAGAAAATTCACAAACAGTTACATTGTAGGTTCTGACCACTGAAGACAGAAGATTTATTTACTTACAAACTAAAGAATTGATTTGAAAAGTGTATTTTTTTTTTTTTTTTTAAATAAGCAAGAAATTTGGTCCTTTAAGAATTCTGAGCAAAGCATATTTGTGTGTTAAAAGTCAAAACATTTAAAATAACAATCCCATCCAAGTGACAGCAACATATTGTTCAAAGTACTGAATCTAAATGATAATAATAAATAATTTGTTTTTTAAAAAAATCACCTCGATGACGCCATCAGGCTCCATTCCTTCTGGCCCTCCATGGTCTCGATCTCTAGAACTACATATGAAAAAGGACACACACATGATTAACTCAAACTTTGAATACTGCACACTGCATGCAAAACATCCCAAGCTTCAAAACCAGGCATTTTCTACCACGCCACGTGGAAGGACTGAGCCGTAGCGGTGCTGTGGCTGTGTCCCAAACGCCCCCCTGCTCCCTACACTCGCGCACTACGTCCACTGAGAGCGCAGTAATGGCGCCTGCGCCCTCCGTAGTGCACTACATGTCCAAATACGGCGCCGTTCAGGAGCCGCTCCGTGTCGTGAGGCCCTGGATGATGGATGACAGACCCGGAGCTCATTCCTCACCCTGTAACGCCACTCATCAAAAGGTCACACGGGTGCGCGATATGAAAACGAGCTGAAACCCAAACTCGAGCTGCGAGTTTTACAGATCAGCAGCGCTAACCGATTTCTCCTTGCTAGCATTAGCGTGTTAGCTTCAGGCCTCGGGATGAGCAGCGAGCGGCGGGCGTGGACGCCATCGTACACGCTCCATACACGCGCATCAAGGGTTTTCGCGACGAAATATAGGTATTTAACGAATAAAATAACGACTCGAACTATATTTAAAGTTAAATTAACGACGCCAGATGCTAAGCTAGAGCGAATTACGTCGCGCGCGCGCGCGCTATCTAGCGAGCTAGCTAGGGGTGGAATGTAGGCCAAGACATGGCGCGCGCGCGGCCTCCCTAACAACCGCCGTTAAGAAGGGGGGAAAAATTACACATTAACCATGATTCAGCTCACTATTAGAGGAAAAGGGCGATGTATAAAGGTTATAAATCGTGTATAATGTCTGATTAAACCGGCACACACCTGTGATAATCAGCAGAACCGCTAGACATGATCCGCTCGCGACTTCGGCATCCACTCGGAAAGGAAGAGCGCGTGAATCTCAGGCGAGTTTTATTTAACCGGAACTATTTCATTCCGGAGCCCGCGTGCACCTTGGGATAACTACGAAAAAAAAAATAGATACCTGTATTCGGTTTTATTATTATTTTTTATTTAAAAATGATCCGTGTTCAGGGCGCTGTTTATTCCTGAGGAAAGCTGAATGATTGTGTTTGATAAAGAGACGCAGAGATCGCGGTGATGCCGGAACTACATGATGCAGCGCAGTGATATTGCCGCAGTGCGGAGCCGTGATGCGGCTGCTACGGGGTCTCCGCCGTTCCAGCCTGATGGATTTGATCCCACTGTAAATCAACCTATAGCTAGCTATACAACTTATAGATTTTTAATTTATATTTTTAATTTTACAATTTATTACTATACATCTTTATGTGGAATATTTTACTGATCAATATGAGTGCTAATAATAGTTGTAAAAAGCAACAAAAACATTTTTTTGAATATACTTTAACATTTAATATTAAAAAATGTTCACTTATATGACTTTTCCTCTACCTTTAAATTCTGCAATAATAATTTTAGTTATAGAATTTATATCTTAAATATTTTTTATTCCTGTTTCATTCACTCACTCACTCACTTATTTATTTATTTGTTTGTTTGTTTGTTTGTTTATTGTTTAATATAATAACAATTTTATTATTAATAATAATTATCGAATTGTTCTTAAAGTTATTAAGAAAGGAATAACACATGGCGTAGGGGTGGTGTGATGAGGCACGACGCACAAGCTGAGTGCCGCTACCCCTCGAAGTGTATTACTTTTGTATAACCGCATGGTCTGGAGTATTCTGCTTATTCCGCAGTGATTGATTGATTGATTTATTTATTTATTTATTTATTTATTATTAAAACGGACACATTGCACATTTTAACGGTTTATAGTTAGATTTAATGTTGTGGAACATCCAAGAGACGCGTTAGTTTCTGTTCTCACTTACGTTATAGCTTCGAAAAAAACAGTCGTTCCCTCACTAGTCCTCCCTTCCTTTTCTCTTAAATAAACACAGCCTGTTATTTTACCGAAAAAAAGAAAGAAAGCGTGAACAACTCTGTCCTGAAGACTTTCCTGAGCTGGGAGACTTTGACTGTTACAAAATGCTTACAACTGAGACTTCTATAAATATCTCCTAAAAAAAAAAGTCACCACATCAACGTTTATAGATTTTACTTTGTTAAACAACAAGGTTTTTTTTTTTTATATCTGTTTATTATTAGTCTTAGATTATGTAGAGTGTCTGCTATACAAGTCCCTGTGTATGAGCTGTTACTATAGAAACAATAACGTATTAGAACGAGCGTGTTAATATTAACCTACCATTCGTTTTACACGTGAAACTACTGTCCGAGCCGTGCTGTTTTTACAAAAACAATACACGCCTTCTGACCAATCGGATTCGAGCATTCAACCACACTGTGGTAGGATTAGTATTAAGTATAAAAACATCAAAAGTTATCAAATAAATTATACAATCATTATATACAGTTATTTTTTTATTATATTTTACATAATAAGATTTTTTTTTCAAGTTTTAAGAACTTTATTGTCATATGCGCAAAGTTCCTTGTACAATGAGATTCTTAGTTTGCACGCTCTCCACAGGAGAAAATAATAAATAAATGAAAAAATAATAAAAAAAGAAATTAATAATAATAATAATAATAATAATGATACAATGGTGTGAACAGACTGTCAGTACAGAAGAAGAAATATATATGTAAAAACTATTGGTATAAATATCAGTATTTGTAAAATATTATTATATTAAATTTAATATTTCATTTTTATATAAAATATAATCATCTTTTTCATGTTTTTTTTTACTGTTTTATTGTCCTTGTGTTTTTTTTTTACTGCTTTACTGTTGTGAAACATTTTCAGTTGCATTTTATGTAAAAAAGAAAAATTACAGTAATGTTCATATTAACATTAAATATCTAAACATCTAAACACTGATATTGAAATAATATATATATTAATACTATTTTAAATCTCATTTTAAACTAATATTAAATGCATCCATTTTACACAGTGTTTCTTCTCTTACAATTTTGTTCATTAATTTTTTATTTAAAATTGTATAAAGCAGGTATATAAACCTCAAGTGTTTATATAAAATATTCTATAAATCATTATGGACAGTTTAGATTTTCTGTGCAACTTATGTGCAAAAATGCAACAGATGGCCAATGAGCTTATTCCAGGAATAGGATCTAATGCACAATAATGTCCCAGCACAGTGCCGAATTGTTGTACAGGGTGATCGCTGGGTGATTGATGAAGTTATTTGCTATTCATTGGAAGGTTATTAGTTCAAATCCCAGGCGCCTACAGCCAAGCTGCCTTCTTATTAAAGCAAGACCCATAACCTGTAAACGGCACCGTTGTATACTGTCTTAATTGTAAGTCACTTTGGATACAAGTGTCTAATAAGCAAAAAGCATCTAAATAAGCAAATGTAGATTGTTATTATTGTTATTATTAATATAAGAGTCTAATGATGCCTTTTAAACCTTCTCTATGCTATATAAGATTTCCATGATATATTTGTATTATATTTTATGTGATATTTGTAATAAAAATCATTTAAAGGTGCATTAAGCAAGAGTTGTCAAAATTGGGCAAGTATTTATTCTGAGTTTAAAGTTTTTTTGAGGTACAGAGTGATCTTTTTTCTCACTGGAGAATTATCTGGCTGCGCTGGGAGCTTGCCGATTTCAGTCTGAGATTGGGAATGCTTATAAAATAATAAAACAAGCACTATTGACTGTAACTCATACCGCGTTAGAGTTGTCTTGTAAGTGGTCATGTTTTAATAACATTATTTCCCAGCTTGGTACGTTCAATGTGCGAAGAGCAAAACAACATGAATGCCTCCATGAAAGCTCTTTCGGATGCACGTAAAGCTCATAAAGCTCATAAAAAGCTACTTTAATTGCATTAAAGATACAGGCAAAGATACAGGCAAAACATTCACACAACATTTTGGACTGAAATTGTAGCAGCGGTCAAGAGCGAGTAGCCTAGCAACAAACTAGCCAGCTAACATTAGTTGATGATAACTTTCTCAAAACATCGAGTAGTACGGTTAATGTTATAGATTTAACCAAGTGTCTGTATATTAACTGATCTAAAGCCGATACTGCGATAAACTCATTTTAAAAGTAGGAAAGTTGGACCTCACAATGTCCACAGTGTGAGCGGACATGTTGATTTGACGTCACTCTGTGAACGAGGATGCTGAGCCGGTAGCTGAGAAGACTACCCCAAGTCGACGAGTTGAATTTTCAAGATGAGGGGCGTTTACGGTGACTTTTACTGGTTGAAACTGAAGAATTACAACTTCACCTTGAACGCAGCATCAGCTTTTCAAACAGGTTTCAGATCACCCACAGAATACACTTTTGCTGAGCCTATTGGCTTAAACCATGATTTTTTATAATGTTCTGCATACTTTTCAGATTATCTGTACTAGTATAATAATAATAATAATAATAATAACAATAATAATAACTATCGCACCTTTAAGCCTTTAATATATATATATATACATATATAAAATATATTTTAATGTTATTTTAATGCTCTTGTAATTTGTTTGCTCTGATATGTATTATATGTATGATATATAATCTCACACACACACACACATATATATATATATTTTTTGAACAACAATATATTTATGGCTTTTTAAAGTTAAGTTCTACCCCTGTGTGTGTGTGTGTGTGAGAGAGAGAGAGAGAGAGAGAGAGAAAGAGATTACATGTATACATGTATATGTATGTATGTGTATGTGCATGTTTATGTGTGGTGAAGGGGGCGGGTGGAGTTGTACTGCGCATGACCGGAAGTAGATGACGGGCGAGAGGGGAAAAGCGGAAGAGGGAGTCTGGAAATCACAAACATGGTAAATGAAAAAAAAAATTACTAACAAATACAAGGTTATTTGTTTTGTTTTGACGGGGCACACGCCTGGTCGGTGTCGAAAGTCTGCTAGGAATGTGATTTCCGCGGTGTGATGGTTTGAGAGTTTAGACAGAAAAAGAGAGAGAGGGAGAGAGAGCTGCTGGAGTGAGTGGAGAAGGCGCTAGCTAAGCGGCTATATCAGGGCAACGCTCATAGGCTGAATCCTAAACGCACATATAGTGCACTAAGGATAGGGCGCGCGTGCTATTATAGACACTGCCTATGTAGTGCGGATGTGTAGGGAGCAGCCTGTTATTTGGTATACGGACATACTTAGCGCGGTAGCTTCAATTAAATACGCAATTTAGACTTGTTTTAACATTTTTTTGCTGTCTTGTTATAGCAAAACAGCTACACTGATGCCGTCAGATGACAATATTCTTGTCAAAAAATTATTACTAATTGTATTTTTATTGTTTATGTTATAAAACGCTAAGCTTGGACATGACATGCAGTTGAATTGAACAGGCCTGCATTATTATGAGATAAATACAGTATCAACATAATTAAAGGAAAACTTCACCCTAAAACAGATTAAACATGTTTAGATTGAACTATTTCTAAGGTGTGTAGTGATTATAGTGCTAGTTTTTTTTGTTTGTTAGTGTTGTATTTTCATTATTCAAGTGAAAAGTTAGCAGTTGTGTGCCACACTGACGTCACAGGGGGACATTACTAGAGCAGTTACAATGGAGAAAAAAAAATCATTAAGGATAACGTTCAGGTTTCGCTTTTAAAAACAAGACAGTAGTTCTTGATACTGGAGCAAATGCTGGACTCAAAGTCCCAGAATGCAGTGCAGCTACAGCATGAGATGTAGTTGAGTTACGGCAGAGATAGACAGACTAAAGTGCCGCCGCATCGCTCTCTTTAGGTAGAGATGAAGTAAAGTAGTTGAACTGAATTGTGGGTAATGAAGAAGAAAGTGAAAATAGACCAGCATGCCGATGAAAGTTGCTTAAAACTAAAACTCAGAATTTCTTTACGGAGTAAATCGAAATCCGTAAAACGCCATCACGGAGCTCACGTTAATTATAAAGATTAATACGCAGGCACTTTAGGGCGAAATCACTGACATGGATTCAGACGAGACTTAAATCACAGAGATGCCCAGTCTGAGACTTTAAACAAAAATTTTCCCTTGATCTTGTTTAAATAAATATCTTTGTGCTTTTCCAACAGAACAAGCTGAAATCCTCGCAGAAGGATAAAGTTCGCCAGTTCATGATTTTCACGCAGTCGAACGAGAAAACAGCGCTGAATTGTTTGGCTCAGAATGACTGGAAACTAGAGGTGGCCACAGACAACTTCTTCCAGAATCCTGAGCTTTACCTACAGAATCTGAAAGGACTGTTCGACAGGAAAAAGCTAGAGCAGCTCTACAATCGGTACAGAGGTAAAATATTACAAATAACGAATGTAATGAACGCATCATTCATCAGTAGCCATGGCAACACTGCGTTTAAGGATTTGGCCAAGGTTATGAGTTTTAACACGAGCCCACAGGGAAAGTCGAATTTCCATCGTGTTTCCCAGTCCCGTGTTTTCACGGCACACAAACCGACGAGGCTTAAGATCACGTTCTGTAATAATTTATGGTGAGCTAATGAGCTAGTAAAGCGCGTTAATACAAGTTAACGCGTATTGTAGCACAAGTCATTAGCTAACGTTTCGACCTGCGGTGTTATGTCCTCGCATCGCACGTGTGACTGAATATCAATCGAGTCCTGCCAGCGCTTTTATTGATTACCGATCAGTTCTACGCTGATGACGCGGTCACTTCATATCAGACTGCAGAAACTACACGTTCCTTTTACATCTGCGTTTGTCAAATTCATAATAAAGCAGCTGGAATGTACTGAAAGCTCAGACTCGACGCTGTGGAAACTAACATCATAAAATTGTAATAATATTTTTGTATAATTTAGCTTTAAATTTCAAAACAAACCAGTGAAGGATGATAAACTATGAACTGCCTAACTTAACGTATGTTCGTTGCCGTAGAAACAACTCCCTTTCCGAGTCCCTTTCCGTGTCCCTTTCCGTCATGTCCGAGTTGTCACCTCACCACCAGTGTTTTTTTTTTTTTTTAAATTTTTTTAAATTTTTTCCTCACGATTTTTCCTCACGATTTTTCCTCACGATTTTTCCTCAGATCCTCACGATGACAATAAGATCGGTATAGACGGCATTCAGCAGTTCTGTGACGATCTCGGTCTCGACCCAGCCAGTATAAGCGTGCTCCTAATAGCGTGGAAGTTTCGCGCCGCGACACAGTGCGAGTTCTCCAAGCAGGAATTCATGGACGGGATGACTGAACAAGGGTAAGTTGTTAATAATAATAATAATAATATTATTATTATTATTATTATTATTATTATTATTATTATTAAGTCATTATAAAGTACACTCAGTGATGCGTTAGCATCTCGGTTCAGGTTAAACTCTGTGGCAGTGAGTTGGAACAAATGAGTATTTTTTCATGGTAAGGGCCTAAAGCACTAAAGTGCATGTGTAATGGGATCTACGGTGCATGCAGTTAGCGGGTGTGTTGTGGGTGATGTACAAAAAAATAACGGCATGAATTGCGTAATATGGAAATTCGGGGTAGAAAACAATATGTAAATAAGGAACCTGGGTGTGAGAAATGTTCTCAGTGGGAAGTTCTTGGATCTTAAAAAGACTCCCAGAAGAGAAGGTAAATGCTATAATTCATCTTCAATGGACAGAACTGGGCTTCTGCAAATTTAATACATGCTTTCAGGTTGTATTAATTTGCGCACATAGTCACCACTACTAGGAATTGATTTGGATGAACACCACCCTGTATTTAGCACCTGTATGTAGAAATGCCACCAGCTGCGTATTCATTAAGGCAAATACACAAAGCGGCAAATACAGACTCATGCCAATTTGCTCTTTGTGTCTGTTAGTCTGGTAATGAGCTTGTTTATTTTCAGCAGTTATGAAATTTCACACAGAAAGTCTGCATATAAATATTGTTCCTGTTGTTTTTTTTTTTAAATAGATGTGACAGCATAGAGAAGCTTAAAGCACAGTTGCCAAAAATGGAGCAGGAGTTAAAAGACCAAGGCAAATTTAAAGACTTCTATCAGTTTACTTTCAACTTTGCAAAGAATCCCGGACAGAAAGGCTTGGGTACGTCTCACTTCATCTTCATTTCTTCTCTTCTGGGGACTTGCTATGCTGGTTTTTTTTTTTTGGTTTTTTTTTTTGGATAAATAATTCTGTCTGTTCTTTAAATCTAGATTTAGAAATGGCAATTGCCTACTGGAATTTAGTATTGGCAGGACGTTTCAAATTCCTCGACCTGTGGAACAAATTTTTAGTGGTAAGTTTGTCATAATAAACACACAATCTGTTCACACCGATCTGTTACATTAGATTTTTCCTTGTGTAAATGTTGAAACCAAGCCTCCTTTAATGCAGCTGACAGATTTATAGGCCACGCCTCCTTTAATGCAGCTGACAGATTTATAGGACACGCCTCCTTCAGTGTGACTGACAGATTTATAGGCCACGCCTCCTTTAATGCAGCTGACAGATTTATAGGCCACGCCTCCTTTAATGCAGCTGACAGATTTATAGGCCACGCCTCCTTCAATGCAGCTGACAGATTTATAGGCCACGCCTCCTTCAGTGT
>CM074977.1:24883854-24912001 GCA_037576825.1 Pangasius krempfi
CACCATGTCTTCATGGAGCTCGCTTTGTGCACAGGGGCATCGTCATGCTGGAGCAGGTTTGGGCCTCTTAGTTCCAGCATACAAAGGCATCCTAGGCCAGTGGTTCTCAATGTGGGTTCCTTGAAGCATAGCAAGGTGGTCCGTGATTTTTTTTCTTAGGGGTCCAAGCACCAAAGTCAACTCAGACCTGATATGGAAATCTCAGAAACAGAAAGCGCTATTGCTTAAAAAAATATTTGAAATAAATCCATACTGAGGGAGTCTGTGGAATTTTTTTTTTTTTAAATAGTTAAAAGGGTCTCTAGCAACAAAAATTTTGAGAACCCCTGTCCTAGACAACTCTGTGCTTCCACATTTGTGGCAACAGTTTGGGGAAGACCCACACATGGGTATGATAGTCAGGTGTCCACAAACCTTTGGCCATATTTATAATATATATACTGAAGGTTTTAATTTTACAGTTAAAGGCGTGCTAAGCTTGGTATAATGTAATGCGTATGGGATTTGTAGTCTTTTATGAGACCGTGAATTGACTACAATTAGGAAATAAATACATGTCTAAAATAAATGAAAACAATTTTGTTCCTATAAACTATACAGGTTAGAAAGTATGGAGTCAATGCAACGTCCAGAATATGTGACTGCAAACCATTAAACACTAGAAATTCTTCCAAAGTGACCTTTATAACTGAAATTTGCTTGTAGACTTTCACTTCCGCCTTCCGTGGTTTCAGGCGCGTGAGCAGCCTTTTGGCGCTCTCTATTGGCTGAAGACGGCGCGTGCCTGAAAGCAACCCCGTTGCTAAGCAACCCACAGCACAACGCTGAGAATACTAGCCGCTAGCGTCTAAGGGTTGTGTTAAATAAACTAAGCTGCTCAGGATTTCCAGAAGTTTCTGCTAAATAAAAAAATGGCTAACGTGGTTTTGTCGGAGGTTTTGTCTGAAATTGGCTGGGACCGAAAATTCGCCATTCCAGTCTCAAACACCGAGAATAAAGCTTTGGAGGATGAGGTAAGGAAAGACCTAACAAAAAAAAAAAAAAAAAGGATTAAATATTAAAGTAGAAAGGTAAATTAAATATTTTTGGTTGCTAGAAAAGTACCTTTCTACTTTAATATTTAATCAAATTTTTTTTTTCCCTAGGTCTTTGGCATTAAACTATAAGATGAATAGGTTCTGCGCATGCGCACTTCCCTTCCCTGCCCCACACTTCACTTTGCGCATGCGCGACAGTAAACTATTCATACAGGCTGCTGGGAACTTTTTCTCAGAAGACCAGTTGCACTATAATGAGCTTTAAATTTATAGCACGTTTCATACATGCTTTAGAGCAAGGTTGTTCAGTCTTATCTGCTAAAAGCCAGTGTACGTGCAGATTTACATTCCAATCTGACAGGAGCCACACCTGATCCCACCTGTTTAATCAGGTGATCTTGGCTTACAAGACACTCGGGTCTGGCTTCTGCTTGGTTGGAATGAGAACCTGCATCCACGCCGGCCCTCTCTGGATAAGATCGGACACGCTAGATAACAATATAAAATAGGATTAAAAAAATAAACCAAGTAATATGGATATAACCGAATGAATACAACATTCATTCTATTTATGCGCGCTATTTATTTATTTATCTATAGAAAGATGGCCTGAAAGGTTCACAGGGAATCCGGTTGAGAATAGACACGTGCACCGGGACTGGGATCCCGTGGAACGAGACAAAAAAAGCATTGTCCGAGTGGTCAGATATGAGACTCGCAAGACAAGGCACATAAAAATGAACACAGTCTAATGCATTAATTCATAACATCACTAGTAACCGCCTGATCAGGATCGTGGTGGTCTAAATTACGCTATTTTTGTGAAATAGAGCCACCTAAAAATCGTACGCAGGTACAGACAGCAAATACTGTCCCGAGCACATCTCTAGATGAGTCCAGGTGTGAACTGGAGTGATGTAGATAAATCAGTGAGAATATCTGTGATCTCTTTTCCCCCCCGAATGTTTCCAGTTGTATGGTTCATAGATATTTGGAGTGCTAAACAGATACAGATACAGATACTGATAGTAGCAATGAGTTACAATAAGTAACATGCCAGTGATAGATGGAGAGTGTCAAATTTTTATTGGTGGAATTTTCTTTATTATGCATCCCAGATCTTCGGGCCATAAAATCAAAAGACTGCTTCACTACATTTTTTTTTTTTTTTAACTTTCATACTGGCTACCTGTCGTTTTTTTTTTTATAGTGAAAGCATTTTCTGACAAGGTCACAGGAATCAAGTGATTGCTTTACAAACACCTATAAATGCATGTTACAGCAGAACAGTTTTGCTAAAGAAGGACAAATTGTAGGAGCATCAGAATCAAGAATATGATATATGGTGCAGTAAACATCTCCTCCACTCACCAGATCCAGAGAAAACAGAAAGATCTAGCAAATGTGGAAAACAAAGTGAGCCAGCACAAGGAGAGGATCAATGCCATGACTGAACATCTGAAAAACGTCCAGCAAGAGCTCACTCACACTCAGGTGAAAAAGACATTAAACCCATGCCAACCCAGTGTTGCGTTTGACCCGAACACAACAGTTTATTTTCTACAAAGCGACTTGTTCTGCTGTAGGTTTGTGATTAATTGATATGCGATGTGTCTCCGTGAAGGCTCTGTGCAGGGCTGTAGAGAAGCAGACCGATTCAGAGCAGCACTTCAAGGCCTTGGCTGAGCGAGAGACGGGACGGCTGCGTCAGGAGATCTCCCAGCTGCAGAACGAGCTCATATCACTCCGGGAGAAGAAGAACTCGCAGGAGGTTATAGATTTTCCGTTCTCCTAACCCCTCTCTGACTTAAATTGTGAGATTTTGTAAGTTAGAGATCGGAATCGTCTTCCTACGTGGAGGACACAAGGCCGCCGTCTCATAATTCCACAATGGCGAAACTTGTCTCCTGCTTTAAATCTGAAATGTTCTCCCCGATGCTCAGAACTACATCTTCAAAGCCACACAGAAGATGGAGGAGCTCAAGGATCAGCTGAACTGGGACCAGCAGACTCTGGACGCCTGGCTGGACGAATCGGCCCGCAGAGACGAGGACACCATGGCCATCGTCAAGTACGCGCAGCAAGACGAGAGCAGGATTCGAGTGAGTGTGTTAACATCTCTTTAATCTTAGCCAACACTGTAGGGGTGATGTGTACATGGTACATACTAGCGTAGTATCTGATCCTGAGCTGATACTGTCTAAGATATGAGGGGTATCATTTTAAACCTCACGCATTCTTTCAGCTACCATGATAAAGCATCTGTGGCTGACGGACACAGAATGTCTCTCGATGATAATCTGACCCAAAACCACCGAACCACTGAACCACAGAGTTACTGAGAATATGTTAACGGCAAACAGTGGAGTCGCGGTTTCCTTTCTTCTGTTTCTCTGTCATGTCGTGTACCATAACTTTTTTTTTTTTAACCATTAACTATTAATTTTGAGTCCAGTTTGCTTCCATTCAGTCTGAACAGACGGTAGGTATTTTGTGTTACAGATATTTGGGTCGTTTCATACACAGCTGAGCATTTTAGACCAAAAATGGACCTTCCTGCTGAAAAAAAAAAAAAGTTCAGTGAACTGAAAAGTTGATTTGACATTCTCTGTTTATGAAAAAAATTAAATGCGATATATTTTTTTTTTAATGGGACAAAATATACTTGGACGCTCATCGGTTTACCTGGACAGGACGCCCAAGTGTCGTTCATCTGTCTTTAGGAAGTATTGAAGTAGTCACATGAAGTATTCTTGTTTTGCAATGTGCCATACAGGAGCTGACTCTGAGCACGGAGAAGCTGACACTGGAGGCGAACCAGAAGAGAAAAGCGTTGGACAACGAGGTTACTGAGACCATCATGGCGCAGGTCTGTTAAACACTGTGATCGCGTGTTATTGTTTTTCTCTCCCATTTCTCTTCAACACTCCAGCATCTTTCTCTTAACGTCATACAGAGACAAAATCTCCTTCAGCTTGAAGTCCATCACATTCACGTTCACGTTGCATTAGTGTGCGATCCGTGTGTGTTTGTGTGTGTCGCGCACAGGTGGCTCTGGAGAAGACGGTCGAGATGGTGCAGCAGGCCCACGCCGAGAGACAGGAGCTGATCAGCCAGTGGGAGAACTCCATCGAGCAGATGAGGAAGAAAGACCAGGATCTGCAGCAGTGTGCTCTGGTATTCAGCTACACCACACACACCGAGGAGTAAAAAATGTGTGGGAAGTAAACTCGCGTGAGCAAATTATTTTTATCTTTATCTTTATTTTCAGCTGCTGGCAGAGACGAACCAGGTGATCCGCGAACGCAAAGCGCTCATAAAAGAGAAGCAGAACTTCCTGGCTAACGAGGTGGAGAACAACAAGGAGTGCGAGAAGAAGATCGCCGCGGTCGAGCGCCAGGCCAACAGGCTACGGCAACAGTTTCAGGAAGAGGAGAGCAACCGCACACGACTGCAAGATGAGGCACGTTCCTATAGCTGCACTGACTACATCTACATCACCTACCTGGTTATAGCGAGGAGGCTCTAATATTAATGCGTTGCTGTTTCACAGCTGGTGAGCCTAAAAGGCAGGCTGGATCGCACCGCTACAGACCTGGAGGCTAAGAGATCCCACTTAGCGAGCATCAAGAAGGACATCAACGATAAAACGGCAAAGTAGTTCTGTCTCATTGTTACAAAAAGCTTTAGTGACCCGATGAAACGGACAGAGGACACTGAAGGGAGAATGTTTACGCCAGCCATATTGGTTTTGAAATGAACCGAAATCAAATAGGTAGCTGGTGTAAATTAATTTCAGTTTTGTTTGCCCATGAACATCGAATTGCTTTTTAGGTTATTGGGGGGAAAAAAGGACAAGACGAGAGCGCTAATGCAAGAAGTGTCGCACATCGTGCAGTTTGCAAAAATTCATGCAAAAATGTCCTGAGAAGTACAGTAAATTAAATAATACTGAGGGGGAAAAAAAATTAAGTTACAACATTAAAAAACAATAAAAAATAAAAAAAAAAAAGAAAATTTTAAATAAAGACACACTGCGCAGTGGTGGTCTCCATTTAAGGCACCCAAGCATATATAGAAATATTACATACAACCTAAAAATAATAAAAATAAAAACTTACAAATTAAAACATCTACAAATGGGGATGTTCAAAGAATATAGAGGTCACGTTAAAATATAACTAGTACAATTAAACTGACATTTTACATTTCGACTGCGGGTTTAATTTCTCTTATGTAAAACTTGTTAATAGTGAAAGTAAACACAGCGAAAAGTGTCTTTAGCCTCTACAGCTCACTCTGTATTTCTTGCAGATTAGAGGATATGCAGCAGTATAACATCGCTCTAGAAGAGAAGTTGCAGGCCGTGACTGAGGAGGCGCTTAGCGTGGAGGAGAGAGCCGCTCAGATGGAGCAGCTGCACCGTGATCAGGAGAAACATCTCAAAGTGAGCACTCCAGTCAAAGCTGCTGTTACAGAAAATTAATCAACACCAGTCATATTCGAGCGTTCAACAGCGCGGTTGGTATAAGTTGAGCGATCGTGTGTTTTCCTCACCTTGGTTAATAGCAGTGTGTTTGTTTGTATACAGGAAATTGACACCCAACTCCAGCGGGAAGAAAAGCTCCTCTTCCAGAAAAAGCAGGAGCTGCAGACACTGCGAGCCCAGGAGAAGAATGTCGTAGCAGATATCTCAGGCAGTCGTGTAGCTCTGTCCAGCCTGGACAACCGCCTCAGTAAACTGGACCAAAACGCTCTCAAGCAGCAGGAGTACATCAATAGCCAGGCAAGGCATCCAGACCATGACAAATATTCATACTTAACGTATCATTAGTGCCACGTTGCAGTGTCTCGAATGGTGAGATACACCTATTTAAAAAGGAATCCTGCACTGGATCTCCTCATGATCCCAGATGTTGTACTCAAACGCCTCTAACTGCTCTTCTTTCTTCACTAGGATTTCCAGATCCAGCTTCTGGAGGGGAGGATGGCTCGTCTGAGCGGTAACGTGAACAAGGAGGAGAAACAGGCGCTGGAGAAGCAGGTCTCTGAGCTGAGCGAGGTGCTGGAGGAAAAGAAGAAGGCAGCTGCTATGCTTGCAGCACAGCTCAAGAAGCTTCAGGTGAAGATAAACTGGTTAACACCTGTTAAGAGAAAAAGCTGTTTTTACTGTATAATTGACATATGATTTTCCTTGGCCAATGTAATTCATTGACTAATAAGGAAAGTCTAGACAGACTGAATTACAGAAATGTATAGATTTATAAAGAGGCATGCGCCTCATATGCCCGCGTATTCTCAGAATGATATCCGCTGTGTGAGGAAAGAGAATGAGAAGACGGGAGCAGAAGAGAGAAACCTGACCACAAAGATTGAGGAATTGAACCTCGTTGATGACGCCTTGGACAAAGACCTGAAGAAACTTCGTCTCAAGAAACAGGTCCTCAATCACAACCACATTCAATCAGTCTAAAATTAAAACAGTGTTTTGTCTTCAGTGGCCAATATCACAATTGCTTGGGACCCCAGGGAACCTAAATCTGTGATTGTTTCTAAACAGGATCATACACAGTCTGGGTTATTCGCTCGCCATTAATCCATTTTAATGTGGAGTACGTGTAGGTCATCTTGGGTAAAATGAATTTAATATTCATTACTTAGCCTGGGCCACTCCTCTGGGACATTCAAGCTGGCTGTTACTTAAGAAACCGCATTTAAATGCTGTTCTCAAACAAACCTTTTCTATCTAAACATTGGGGTAAAGTTTTTGCTGAACAGTTATGTTGGGTTTTTTTTTAAAATGAAAAACAAACATGATTAATTCTCATCTGGTCAACAGAACCAGCGCTGGTTAAAGTAGTAAATGACCAACTGCATTTGTTTCTGTTTTGATACTGTTTAGATGGTCACGTCTAGTTTAGACAGACAAGTTATTGTCTGGTATAGATCTTACTTGATAGTCTGGTAGCATCAGTAGAGATTATTTAAAAAGGAGTAAAAAAAAACTGCAATCATGCAAGAACAAGAACTACATCACGTCCGGGTTGCTTGACACTCTCCCTCCATTAGGACAGCATAGTGGAGAACAACATCCTGCAGCTGGAGGTGAAGCGCCTCAGGACCCTGCTGTACGACAAGGCGGATGGCGTCCTATCTCTGGAGAAGAGGAAGCTACAGCTGCAGACAGCTATGAAGGAGCGGCAGGAGGAGATCCGTGTGCATCGGGAAATGCACAGCAAGCAGCTCAAGATCACTGAGCAGGAGATGCAAGGGCTCAGGTGGGACATGAGTAGGAAGAGAACTTTGGCTTCTTTATTTTTGCTTTGGAGCTACAAGGCTAATGTGGGTAACAAGTAAGACTTATAACTGCACGTTTTTCAGTTTTTCAGAGGTCATTCACTGCTTTATGTCTCTCTGCAGAGCCCAGTTGCATGAACGACTGTCCAAAGTTGACAAGATGAAGAAAAAATACGAGATCATCACCATTTCCATGGCTGCACCAGAGGGCGAGGAAGACAAATCGCAGGCCTATTACATTATCAAGGTAGCTTTTTATTTTATTTTTAAGATTTCATTTCTAGATCCTAACAGATTTCTGCTGTAAATTGACTCTTGCTGTTTGAGTCGAAGTTTTCCGCAGCTCTGATAAAAGTGATGGCTGTAAACCACAGGTTTATATCATTGTGTTTGGCGACACTCCACATAAACAGATTAAAATGTGTAATTGTTGAAATGCCCCGCGATGACTTCGCACCCCGTCCCGCGTGTCCCCCAAGTCCCCTGGGATAGTCTCCAGGCTACTCTGCGGCCCTGTGTAGGATAAGTGGTACAGAGAAAAGATGGATGGATTGTTGATATTTCTTTTATTTTACATATTTAAATTTTTTTAAGGAGTCTCCAGTATCAGAGCTTTATGTTTTTCACCACGGGAAAGTCTTTGGGACTTTGGGCTTCTCTTGGGAACATGAGAAGCTGCTTTTTTTTTTTTTTTTGTGAACTGAAGGGAACGACTGTGTATAGGCGTAAAACAGGAGCTACCTCTGTTCACGAACGTTCCACAACATAATTAGTTAAATACATATGTTATATGTAACTATAAATTGATAGAAAGTACAAAATTTCTGTGTTATATACGTGGAATAAATTCCTTTGAGACATGCTGGGTTTCTGGGTGACAACAGTAACTCAGCTTGACACCACCATCGTTCCTTTTTTTAAAAAAATTTCCGATCATATTTTGAGCAGTTTATCAACGTCTTTGACTGCCTTTAATAGGTGTCAGTTTTAGTTAAAGTTTCTGTTTGTAAAGAATCTTAGGCCTCTTTTATGGGAAATGGCAGATGAATAAAATTTAATTCCTTATCCTGTATTTGATTGGTGTTTCTGTCTTCAAGGCAGCTCAGGAGAAGGAGGAGCTTCAGCGCAAGGGTGACGATTTGGACGCCAAGATCCGCAAGGCAGAGAAAGAGAACAAGGCATTGGAAAACACCATGCACCTGCTCAATAATCATAACAGCACCTATCGCAAATCCTTCAACAAGGTCACAGAGTCCAGTATGTGCATGCCTTCCTGCTTTGTAGACCGTTTTTTTTGTAGACAGTTGAATACAGTTATCACAGGAATTAATCACTCACTAAACCAGCTCCAGGAAGAGTTTTAACGTCAAATTTCAGCTTCAGTACAGTTTCCTTAATAAATCTGCGCGGGGTCTGAGTATATGATCATGTACACCTTATTAACAGTTGCGTTTTCACTTTGTAGATCCTGAGTATCAAGAGAAATTGAAGTTAGAAGAACAGAAAAGAGCGGCAGATGAGAAGGTCAAGTTCAAGAGACGCCAAATCAGAGAGCTGCAGGAAAACGCTGAGGTCCGTTTGAGCATCAGAGGATGTTACAGGATTATAATCTCTCCTCTCCTATACATAAGCATGTTTGAACTTTTTGAAATGTCAGGAATGACAGTGAAAATAAAAGTAAAAGAACATGCTTATGACTGGGAAGAATGTTATTCAGAACAAGAGAACCACATGTTTGTTAGATAGTTAATATTTAAAAGATGGTTATCTTTGGTTTGTTCCTTCACGGTCTGATTGCTAGATATTTGGATTTAGTAAATCATTGCTGTGTCTAGAGACCCAGAATGACACAAATTACCACATTTACCAGAATATAAGATACACTCCAAAATTCCAATATCCAATTGCCGTATAAGTCAGAAGTCACTTTACTGAACCAGATATATTTATTTATAAGGTAGCTACAGGATAAGATTGTGGTTTCACAGGACGACTACACGCCAGACACTCCACAAAACTGGGCTAGCCGTGTGAAATCTCATTTGGAGTTGACAAGTTGGAGATTTAGCAAACATTTGGGGGAAAACCCGAGACATGGTGTTGGTAACATCATGCTTTGAGCATTAGACTGGGCTTCTTCGTCGGTTCTCTGACTTTTATTTTTTAAATAATGGATTTAATTATTCTCAATGGAATATTCAATGTTTGGTTCAATGTTTGATTTTTTTTTTTTTTTTAATACCAAACCCTGATTGATACTTTTCCAGAAGTTTGTCCTAGACTTATTTTGATAGCTCTTTTAGTTTTCATGATGCTGTTTTTTGGTATGTCCTGTTTAGGTATGTTCTCTAACACGCTATTAAAAAAACAGGTGTATTTATATTGAGATCAAATGACACTTTAATTGAATCCATCCAAATAATTATGTGGGGTTTCACGGTGACTGAGATTAATACTTACGCGAATACGATGAAAACATTTTTAAGCAAATAATTTCGTGCATTGATTTTTTCCCCCCCTTCACTTCAGTATTATGGGATAGTTTTGTGTGGATTCATGACATATTGTCTATTTCAGTTCCAGGAAGTAACACTGTGAAATGTAGGGAGTGAATGTTTATGCAAGCCACTGTAAGTTGTAGCACCTGAAAGAGGAGAAAACCCACTTTATAATCCAGATATTATGGTAGTCAAGGAGATTTAACATTTTAAACTTCATCTAACCCCAGAGGTCATATTAAGTCTCCAGTTTTCCTTGTTTTTTTTTTTTTTTGACTGCAAATACAGTTTAAGATCTCTGAGATCTTAATGGTTTCTTTTCTGCTTTCTTTGACAGGCCATGAGCAGTTCATTGAACAGCCTGCAGCAGGAGGAAGTTGCCCAAACAAAAAGAAATGTTGATCTCCATGCCCGCATTGTCTCCCTGAATAAAGAGCTTGTTTCTCAGCAGGAGAAACTGGACAGGGCCACTAAACAGGTCAAACATCTTACGCTCAATGTAACTTGGGGCTTGAGTTCACTTCTCCAAAGTCAATTGAAACAGTTTGTTCTTGATGGAACAACTTGATCTTGGAATGCTCTTTGGAATGCTGTTTAAATGCCACATTAAACAGGATTCCACAATAGTGAAACTATTCTGAAGAAAAAAAAATGTCTTGTTACAAATTAACAGACCTATGTGTTTGCCATTTGGTTTTTCTCTCTTCCTTAGAGACCAACTCTGAAATAACAACACTGTATGAGCTAAGTTTTGCTAATCAGCCCACTCCCATATTAAATTTGGCATTATGTCTTCCACTGCAGTCCTCCAAGCTGAAAAAGGAGATCCGCTCTACTAAAAACACCACAGAGGAGACCTTTGAGGAACGTGACATCAAGCTGAAAGAACTGAAAGACTGCAAGAAGGCAGTCAATAAGATGCTCCTGGACGTCATGGAGCGGTATCCTGACCTCCAGGCGATTTTACAGACGTACTTCATGCAGGTGAAGAACTGCATAGAGCTCAGATAGATGAACAGTGCATGGAAATTGTGTGTAAATGATATGTTTTCTGTTCCAGGCCGGTCTTCCTCTTCCTTCTCCCGCATCTACCCCGTCGAGCAGGAGTTCACAGTTGAGCTCGGCATGTAGCTCTGCTTCTCTCAGGTAAACCACCGCAACAAACGAACACTTCATACACAACCAGTGAGATCTCCACTTTATGTACAGTTTAGTACCTGAATGCATTCCAGTACACTCCAACTCAAATAACATGGATGTAGTCCTTCAAACCTTTTTTCCTTGCCCAATCAGAGCATCACAATTTTATATGTGCTTGTTGCAGTACATTATTGTTTCTGTACTAACAGATAATTCACATGGTGGACACTCCACATAAACAGACTTTTTTTTTTAATCTGATAATGACCAGATCCTCCAGATCCTCAGGACCATCAACCGACAGCAGCGCCCGAGGCTCGGCAGGTCACTCGCCCTCCGTAAAGATGCTTGAGTTAGACCTTGGACTTAGGACTCAGTCTCCTGGCAGTGACAGCAGCAGGAGCAGCAGGAGCAGCCATCTCAAGACTCCTTAATCAGCAAATCCTCCTTGTCTTGTTTTACGCTACCAGGAACACATGTGCTGCAAATAAAATATATGTCTTCAAAAATTTGAATGTTCCACTTAAATAAGGTTAGAAGCCAATCCTGGGTGTCTGCAAACTCATGTATATGGAAATATACCCTTGCAACTGTATAGGCTTATGGGACATGCTGAATTAGATTATTAATCAATGTTCTGTCGTTTAAAAAAAAATCTATATCATGCTGCATGTCTTTCTGCAATGCTGAGAATGTCACGTTTTAAAGAATGACACGTTATTCTTTTTATCCATTTACTGTATAGTTACATTTAATGTTATGGAATGTCCACAAAACACTCACGTTATAGCAGTTATAACATTCCCTCATCAGCCTCATTTTCTTCTCTGTCTTGAAGTTTATAAGACAGAAATAAAATGCAGCTTGTTATCAAGGATTTGCAACATGCTAAGCCCATAGATTGAAAACTTAAAGTTACTTAAAGCTTACTAAGCACTGACACTGGAGACTCCTTCCCAAAAAACATTAAATAAACATCTCTTCACAGAAAACTTCACCATACAAAAGTCCCATTAATGAGCTGTTACTAGAAAAACAACATATTAGAACGATTACTTCATATAAACCTGTGATTTGACTTCCAACTAAGAAAATTAATCGACACCTTCTGACCAATCAGAATCGAGAATTCAACAGCGCTGTTGCATGAAGTGTTTATATATTGAATTTTATATATAATATATTTTATAATATATATGAATTTTTATATATTCATACACTAGAAGGTCTGAGTGTTATCATAAATGATATAATCTGTTCATAACCTTTCAGTGTTTGGAGAAACGTTCCTATATTTGGAATAATGCTTCAACTATGGGCGGAGCTTGTGCAGTTGATTTACTGGAACCGCTGCTTTTGGACGTCACCAAGTGTGACACCTGATAACAAAACCCATAAGAATGCTTCCTAACAAGCTATTAGAGAAACTGACTTAGAAACACTACACACACTCATACCCACACACCTTAGTCAGGAGTAAGAGCACCGGCAGAAAACATGTTGCTCTTAAGCCTTTTTGTTGCCGTGGTTATTTTTACAGCTGGAGAAACTGGTGAGTTAAATAAAGATTAAATAAATTTGACTTACTTCGTTAGTTTGTTGGCTAATATCAAGATTTATGTGGAGAAAAAAAAAACAGCATGGCTTTAACTGAATATGATTTTTATGATGATATGCTGGCAATCATAAAAAAGTTAGAATTATAGTATATATATATGTGTGATTTTCCTTTAATAACAATAAGTAAATTAGTTATTGAACAATAACAACAATGAACAATAAGTTATTGTTCATTACTGGTATTTTTCATAAATAAATTACATAAGGTCTTCAACAGTAATAATGTAATGATGAACTTTAATATTGACTGTATAAATAAGTACTGCATGATTGTTTGATCATTAAATTAATGTACTGTATATTTTCCCATCATTATTGTTTGCCACCAAATTATTAACAGTAAGTACTGAATGTCCGTTTGATTGAACTCAAAAGAACTTTGTTGCATCAGTATCTGTAAGTTTGCTGTATCTGAATTTTGCACAGTACTATACTTATTACTGATTTAGGAAGTTTAGTTCAAAATGAAATGATTAACAATTTGTATTACATGTTTTCAATTTAACTTTAAATATACTGTAGATACTTGATATACTATACTTATTACTGTACCTGAAAACTAAAAAAATCAATCATTATGGTTTAAAATGCTTGTTAAAATGAATGAATTATTACATAAAAATCCTACCTAATTGGTTACTAAGGGGGTGTAAAAACTATCGAGAAATTGTTGGATATATAAATAGTCTACACTACCCCTGTCGTGATGTAAAAAATTAAACCAAGAGAAATCATGTCAGATCTTTTTCCACCTTTAATGTGATTATAGCAAAAAAACAACATTCAACTGAAAACCAAAGATAACATTTTAGGGGGGAAAAATAGAAACATTTTAGGAAAAAAAAAAAAAAGTAAAAGAAAAAAAACTTACAAATAACTTGGTTAAGTGTGCACACTGTTTTATAATGTGTAGCATGGTGGTGGCAGCATCATGCTATGGGGCTGCTTCTCTTCAGCTGGGACTGGGGATCTAATCAAAATAGAGGGAATCATGGACAGCTTCAAATACCAATCTATTTTGGCACAAAACCTGCAGGCCTCTGTTAGACATCTGAAGATGACCAAAAATTGCACCTTCCAGCATGATAATGACCCAAATCACAAATCCAAGTTAAAAAAAGAACGTCTTCAGAAACAGAAGATCGATATTTTGGACAATTGTTCACAATTGTTAGATCTGGAGCATTTTTGCAAGGAAGAGTGGAATAAAATGGCCAAATCAAGATGTGCTATGTTAGTAGTCTCTTAACCAAAAACACTGAGTGCTGTATTACCAGCAAAGGATGATTTAACAAAGTATTAGTTAAAGGGTGTGCATACTTATGCATCCAGGTGTATCCATACTTATGCATCCAGGTGTATCCATACTTATGCATCCAGGTGTATCCATACTTATGCATCCAAGTAGGAAAGCTACTTATTTTTTCCCCCTAAGTGGAAACCTTTTCAGGTTTTCTTTTTGTTGTCACCTGAATTTTATTGGTTGCTCTATCACATTAAAAATGGAAAATGCATAAATACACAAAATGCGTATGTACAGTAATGAAGTAATTACTCAAGTATTTTTCACCCCTGCTCAGCAACTATTGTACTTAAAGAACTAGTATGTTATATCAGCATTATACTGATTTACTAAGATCCCAAATAGTGCATGCTAATTTGTGTGTGTAAGAGCGTAAACTGCCAATTAAAATATGTTGAAATTCTACATATAAGTACATGCATACTAATTAAGAATGAAGAATGTAATGTCTAAATTAAATGAAATGTAACTGTGAGTTTATGTTTGTAAAAAATGTGTTTCATTGGATTTTTGTAAATAACGGTTTTGTCTGTTTTTTTGTCTGTTTTTAAAATGCTTGCATCCAAAGCTCTGTCAACCGTAAACACTACAAGTTCCACTACTACAAGTCCCACTACTACTACTACTACAACACCTCATACAAGTAACTATTTTATCTTTAATTTTCCAGAGCTACTAATAGTTTGAAAATATAGGGTACTTTGGTGTACTGTAAGTGCATTCGTAATATAAAATGAAAGTAAATAACTACTGAATAAATAAAAATTACAATCACAAATTCTAGCCATTTTCCTGATTCACAGATTCAGTGAATATAATTAGTTTGAAATGAAATGAAACTTAAGTGAAGTATATGTTCTTAAATAATGTGTTGCACATTTCACAGCTACACTTTTGGACGTTATGGTACTCAATATAACTACGCACACGACCATCACAAAGACCATTACTAATACGACAACACCGTTTCAAAGTAAGCATTTCATCTTGAATCTTTCACAGCTACTAATAATTTGCAATCCCTTCTGAATATATGTGGTGCTTTGGTGTATTATAAGTGCATTAGCAATTTATTGTCAGTTATACTACAGCACTGTTGAATAAGAACGTAACTAACATAAAACCTCACATAAAAACCTAACAAGTAATAATAAACTGATTTTTATTCAGAAGCTAATGTATATAAAATGCTAGTAGTCTATATCCAAAAGTAAAATAAATATACACTTGAGCTCTGATTTACCACAATCCAAAATAATTTGTGCATGTGAACTGTATAATACAGACATTCGCAAATTTAATACATGCCCTCCAGATGTATTCATTTTCACACGCAATCGCCATTCTCGTTGTGAATTTCAGGTTTAGGAAATTGCAAGTTAATCAGTTTGCATTGACACCGCTCTGTGTTTTTTAAACTTTTAGGTAGAAACACATTTCAAATTGCACATCCATTAAATCAAACACGCAAAAAAATCACGTGACAGATGCAATTCCATATACAGCATGCTAATTAGCATGTTATCAAGACTGCATGTGTTTTTACATTTGCAACCCTTTAGTAAACATGGGCTTTAGTGTGCTTCTGTCCAAGTGTACATTGTTTCCTCCTCCAGTGACCACAGCCAGTCCTCATCCTGAAACCAGTACCAAAACAACGTCTCACTGTACATAGACACATCCTTTTATCCTTGATCTTACTGAGCTACTAACAATTTACAATTATAATAAGCTTCACCATCACTAGCAAAGCAGCTAATAAAGCAAAGTGACAAAACATTTCAGAACTAGCATATGACTTCTCAAAAAAAAAAACAACACAAAACCAAAACAGAATATTCAGATCATAACACTGTCTAGGAGAAATAATAAAAAATTTAAAAAAATCCACAATTATTGAAAGTGAATTGTATTTTCCTGCAGCGTACCCCGTGGTTGCCGGGCTGCGAGCTTTGGTCAGATCTAGCGTGGAGCTGGATATAAATCAAGCCAACTCCATTTTGCAGCAGGTAGGAAGATTTTAAATTGTTCCAAATGTTCTGTCGTTTCGAATTGCTAAGTCACCAGGAACTAAAATTTAGGTCGAAAGCTGGATTTCAAAGCCCTCAATTCTCTTTTTATAACTTTGCTAGAGCAACATTTTTAATAAAATTTTTTTTTCAAATCAATTTTTTATCATTTGTTTTTATGATTTTAATTAAATATTGTATTGTTAACCTGGATCATACTGATGTGTGAGAGATTTGTGAGAGATCGTTAAAAGTGATTTATAGCAAATAATTATTTGAGGTCAAATTTGAGGTTGAAAATTTGATTCGGTCTAAGTGTCAGTATGAAACTGTGAATTTTGAACAAATATCAGTTAGAAACAGACGATGATGTGTTTGTTAATGAGCTGGGTTTAGGTACAGAAGAAAATAAATGGTTAAAAAGTTGCCTTTAGATCATTTACTAAGATGTTCTCCATAAATGCAAATTCTGAGTTAATTCCATTTCTCTCTCTCTCTCTCTCTCTCTCTCTCTTAAATTTAGTATTTAGCACATCTCCCATCATACTACAACGTAACTGCCAGAATAACGAGCATTAAGAAGGTATGAAGAGCTGCATCAGAAGGAAGTTCAGGATATTATCAAGGCTTTTGTTCCTCTTTTTTTTGAGAAAACTTGCATTATTGTAATCTCTTTCACTGTTTCAAATCATTGCTTTTGCATTTTTTTTCGAGATTATACTACTGATATATATTGTACTGTAATATATTGACAATTTGTAGGAGGAAATGAAAGGTAACTGTGCTTGACAGTAAATAATTATAATATGACAATGCATGAAGCAGCAGTGTTAATTCAAATGAATGGATTAATAAAACCTGTTCATTTTTTTTGTCTTTTTAAAAAACAAAACAAAACAAAAAACAGTGTGCCACTGCAGTTTGTAATATATTGGAGGTATATGAGTCATGTCACAATATCCTATGGTAATATTTAGTGTAGGAGTGTGTGGTTCTGCACATGGGCAGTAAACAAACCAGGGTTTGGTATGCTCAGTGTACACACCTGAAAAAATTCTGGTCTAAGTGGATAACTGAAGAAGTGAAAGAAGGGTTTAATGACATGTTTAAGACTAACACAAGCGAGAACAAACAATGGGCTCAGAAGGTGTGGCCATATCATATCATGTCTCATAGGTTGATCCTCCGGATGTAGATTTTAAAGCTGTTGAAGCCAGAGGCAACAGTGGAAAGAAAAACTCCCTGAGCTGGTATGAGGAAGAAACCTTGAGAGGAACCAGATTCAGTAACCCACCTACCTTGGGTGACACCAGACAGTGGGATTATACATTTGAGACCAGAGATGATGTTCACAGGACAATTATTGCCATAGAACAATCATATTACACTCTTTCAGTGGCGAAGATGAAATCGCATTTGGAATTTGCCAGAAAATATTTTGAAGGCTTAGCAAACAATCTTTAGGGTGTTCATGTGGGAGTATCCATGGCAGTAAAAAGTTAGAGATAACTACAGAAGTGAAAGGAGCCACAGCAGTAGAAGTGTGTCAGGATTGGCATCGCCATCACATCAGGCACAGTGTGTATTGTATGACTAAGACAACTTTACGCAAAAAATCTTGCGTTATATTCTCACTGACCCCTATTGAAGTAACAGAGAGTCTTGCGTTATCACAATTAATATGAAAGTCTCCAACTATTACTGTTTCTTCTACTGAAACACCTAGATTTGACACAAATTCTCCTAGAAGTTCAGAAAACTTATTCACCCCATTGGTGTTTTACCCCTTAAATTAGTTCTGGTGCAACCAGCTGCCATCAGAAATCACACAGTTGGTTGACTGGAGTCCACCACTTGGAAATTACAGTGTCATGTGAACTCAATATAATTACACCTGTTCCTGGAAGGCCCCAGAATTTGGAAGGCCCCCAGAATTTTAAAAACATAGCCTGGACACTACACAAATCTGGGACTTTCAGAAGGAGCTCTATCAATGCACGCTTGGAGTTTGACTAAAGACATGTTGGAGACATGGAAAGATATAGAAAAAGGTTCTCTGGTCTGAGAATCTTGACCATGGCACAAGGCAGAAACCCAACTTCTTGCTCTCCATGATACTGTTTGTTCAGTTATACCCTCTAACAATCTCTAGTGCCTTTCAGGAATAGATGTATTTATATTGAGTTCACATGACACTTTAATTGCAACTGATTGCACCAGAACTAACATACGGGTTTCACAGCAACGAGGGTGAATACTTATGCAATGGTAATGGTTTTTTTTTTCAATTTTGTATTTGTTAAAGATTTTCCAAACTATATTGATTTTTTTTCCCATCAATTCATGACATCTAATCCCAATTAAGTCCATTTCAATTCCAGGTTGTGACACGACAAAATGTGGAAATGTTCAAGGAGGGCGAATACTTATGCAAGGCACTATACTAATTAGTGAAAATTAATGATTAGACTTCATTTTTGTGGCTACATGCTTTAGTATTTATATTTATAATGCCTAGAGTGTTGTTATAAATAATTGTGATGCCTCCGTATCGGCCAATCAGATGAGGGCGGTGTATAGTAGCTGTAGTCATCAGCGACATAGTCATTTGTTCTAATCCAAATTTCTGGTAAACAAAGCACATTAAGTTACACTTGTAAGATGTAAGGGAGTGAATATTAATATATGAATCTAATCATTAATGTATTCAGGTGGTATGATCTAATTTTATGTTAATTGTGGGACTAGGACGCGAAGATGCTAAACAAATAGACATCCAGGATCAATTCCAACTGCCTTGTAGTGTTTGGGATGTTTCTTAATATTCCTTCCATGTCTTATTTTTTATTTTTTAACACACACCTGCCATAAGGAGTAACCCTGAACATGGGAAAGGTATTTGTAGGTCTATTTCAATAAGTGCATTCTGAAGCACTGAGGCTGCTGTTCATTCGAGTCACAAAATCTTTCTAGAATTGATAATAATTTGTACTCCCCCATTATACTAAGTAAGATATTATTTCACTCATGACTAGAACACCGCCGATATCTGAAGCATTGAAATAATCATGAAACAGTCTTTAGAAATCGCATGAACCTGTTGCAATAGGTTAGAGAGAATGTAATGGAAGATGAGGTTAGATGTCAATGGACAAAGATGTGCATAATTTCTAGTCTGTTGTGGTGGTGGGGTTTTGTTATTGATTCAATTTCACTAAGCTTCTGAGGAGAAAAGATGAGCCATTCCCTTGTCTGTTCCTTGTGGGTGTGTGCTTTTCCCATTCACTCTCTTCCAGCAGGGGGTAGTGTACCATTATCATTCATGGATGGCTGGCTGGATGGATGGCTTTACCTTGGTCAGGGTTGTGGCAGATCCAGAGCCTGTTCCAGGAACACGAGGCAGGAATACACCCTGAATAGGATTATTTACTGGAGGCATATTAATAGCACATGTCTTTAAAATCTGATCTGCCATGGACTGATTGTAATTATACCACAGCGCTGTTGAATTCTCGTTTCTGGTGTTGATTAATTTTCTATAATGGCAGCTTTGACAGGAGTGCAGCTTCAAATCACAGGTTTATATTAATGCGCGTGTTCTAATACATCATCACACATGTATGGTGAATGCTCCACATAATCTAAGTCTAGTAATAAACAGATTAAAAACATGTTATTTAACTAAGAAAAAAAAAATGTTTAATCGTTGATCAGGAGACATATATTTAACATTTAGGGAAGGAGTCTCCATTTTGATAAACTGCATACAAATGGATTTTTTAAAAGAAATTCAACCGTATTTGATACACTGGGTGTGTTTCCCATCACCATTAACACTTGTTACAGTTCCATTTTGACCAAAGAGCAATATATGGATATATAAGCGTAATATAAGAGCAATAATAAAGCTGTTAGATTTAAACAGGGCAGTGAGTTTGCTGATTGCTGAACATCTCTAAAAGTGAGAAAATCAATGGAACCTTGCTTATGTCTGTCAAATAGCAACATTTTTAAAAATATAAACGTGAACAAAGATGGCACCCCGGATGGCTGCCTCGGTTTGGAGCTCCCCAGTGTTTTTGTTATTATTGTTTGTTTGTCCTGTTTTTAGTCACCTTTTACCAGGGATGAACATTAGAAAATCTTTTATGATTTTCGACGATTCAGAAGATTTACTAAGATTCACCAACTGCAAGACTTCAACCTCTTTATCTGTTGGAAATCAGCAACCGGCTGATGACCTGAATTGTTTCTACTGCAGATTTGAAAGGGGAAGTGTCACCCCCCACACCTGCTCTGACCTTCTTGCCACACAACCATTCACACCTCCTGCTACCCAACCTGCACTTAGGATCTGTAGAGAGGACATGTGCTGGCTCTTCCAGAAACAGAAGATCAGGAAAGCCCCAGGCCCAGACAGTGTCTCACCTGCCTGTCTGAAAGTCTGTGCTAACCACTTGTCACCCATCTTCACCCATATCTTCAACAGATCACTGGAGCAGTGAAAAGTTCCTTCCTGCTTCAAATGCTCTGCCATCATCCCTGTCCCAAAGAAGTTCATAGGAATAAATGTCTACAGGCCTGTTGCTGTGATGTCTGTGGTCATGAAATCATTTAAGAGACTCGTGTTGGTCCATGTGAAGGACATCACTGGACCCTTGCTGGGACTGCATTACATCAACATGGGACATCAACATTACATCAACACGGGACTGCATTACATCCTGCAACACCTCGACAGACCAGAGATTTATGCAAGGATCCTATTTGTGGACTTCAGTTCGGCTTTCAATACCAGCATCCCTGATCTCCTCCTGTCCAAATTAACCTCAGATCTCTGTGCCAACCACCATCTGTCAGTGGATTACCAGCTTTCTGACTGATAGGCAGCAGACAGTGAAGCTGGGAAAATTCACACTCAGCACCTGCACAATCAGCACCTCAGGTTTGTGTGCTCTCCCCACTGCTGTTCTCCCTCTACACCAGTGACTGCACCTCTACAGACCCCTCTGCCAAGCTCTGTCAAGTATGCAGATGGCACCAGTCAGCAGCCTCATCCAGGATGGCGAGGAGTCTGCATATAGAAGGGAGGTTGACAAGCTGGCTCTCTGGTGCAGTCAAAACAACCTGGAGCTGAGCACGCTCAAAACAATGTAGATGATCCTGGACTTCAGGAGGAACTCCCCAGTACACCCCTTCCCCCACTATCCTGGACAACACCGCAATGGAATGCTGGGCTCTACCATCGCACAGGATCTGAAGTGGGAGACCCACATAGACTCCATCGTGAAAAAGGCCTAGCAGAAGCTGTACTTTCTTTTCCAGCTGAGGAAGTTCAATCTACCCCAGGAGCTGCTGACCCAGTTCTACTCAGTTGTCATTGAGTCTGTTCTGTTTACTTCAATAATTGTCCGGGTTGGTTCAGCTACCAAATCGGACATAAGAAGAAGTGGGCAGTGGTAGCTCAGTGGTTAGGACGTTGGGCTACTGATCGGAAGGTCATGAGCGATCCCCAGCACCGCCAAGCTGCCACTGGTGGGCCCTTGAGCAAGGCCCTTAACCCTCAACTGCTCAGTTGTATAAATAAGATAAATGTAAGTCGCTCTGGATAAGGGCGTCTGCCAAATGCTATAAATGTAAATGTAAATGTAAGAAGACTACAATGGACAGTCCAGACTGCTGAAAGGATTATTGGTGCTCCTCTGCCCTCCCTCTAGAATGATGAAATGAACAAGAAAAACCATTTCAGACCCCACTCACCCTGGCCACAACCTCTTTGAACTGCAGCCCTCTGGCCAGCACTACAGAGCACTGAGCACCAAAACATCCAGATACAAGAGCAGCTTTTCCCCACAGGCCATCTCCCTTATGAACACTTAACTGCCTCCATGGACCCTCCTAGTGCAATCTTTCCACTGCAGATAGTCTCTTATGTGCAATAGTAAATTCACTGCTATTTATTGTATTACCTGTATATACCCCTACCTTCTGTTCATTGCATTACCCCTTGCATAGCATCATAGACTTGTTGAAAGTCTGATATACATGGTTGGTTTCTACCACACCTGCCCCTACAGATGAGCTGCTGGTGGATAAAGAAATGTATGTGTTTAAAATTCTCTTGACAAGCATAATAGATTTATGAGGATGTGCTCTAGCTCAGTGTTTTCATAATCCTCATTTGGGAATATTCTTACAATGCATTTTTTTTTGCCTTAACACAAGGTCAAACCGCTGTGTAATAGTGTCCTCTTAGTGCGACTCAAGAGCTTGTGCTGAGTCACTGTGTGCCAAAACATTTTGGCTCGTTGTGTTCTCTGGCTGCTGCTTGAAGGTTTGAAGTTCCTCCTTTATATGGAGCAGTACAAGCTGGCTTGCTTCCCCCCAAAACTGCTGACTGGTCTCTGGTTTACGCACTTCCCAGATGAGTTAGAGTTTAGTCATAATTAAAATGTCTTATTAATCTGGAAAAAACTGTACACAGTCAGAGTTTTAGGACTCCACAATTTTCTGCACCCTTCATACAGACAAGCAAAATTGACTGGGCAAAATATTACGCAATAAGTCAAATATTTGTTCTAATAAAATCATTCTCATTGGAACTCCTTTATTTTATTAAGAGTTCTTTTCCTCAAAAATCTTTAACCATGCCCTGTATGTAGCTAGAATCATGACATTAGAAAGTTCAATTTACATATAAAAATCTGAATGTTATTATTTTGACTTTATATCATATCGGAAATGTTTTATACATAAAATCTGAAACTGAATTACAATTATGAACCACATATTCCAGGATTCAAGTGCAAAATAATAAAAGGCCTTGGTACAAAAAAAAAAAATTTAAGTAGCAATTCCATTAAATGATGACTAAACATGAGTAATGAAAGACACTAAGCACGGATTTTGAAGAAACATTTATCAAAAGTGCACTATAACGTCATCACAATCATATAAAAAATAAAGATAAAACAGACTGCATTTTCTCTTCATGTCACTCTTGGCACAGTACTTCAAACATACAGTACAAATTGAAAGAAGACATGGTGTATGCAGAAAATAAATGACTGATACGTACAAATTTTACAGCACCTCACTGGACATCATTGTTCTTTTAAGTTCACCATGGTGCCAACGTTCACGTCCACTTTAGACATCCAAAAATTGATGGCGTCCTTAAGTGGAGAACTCATTCTGTGTGCTGGTTTTCGTAGATCACTGAGTCTTGTTCTCAGCCATCTTCTCTGGCTCCACATCGAGGTCAGTTAGACAGCAGTAACACATGATCTGGGTGTATTTAGTGATGGCGGCTGGCACGGAAGAAGATGACACGAGTAGGAAGAAAGACGAGACAGGGTCAACAAACTATATGGTGCACACAGACAGCTGCAGGAGTACTCAGAACTGTAACTACTGAGAACTGCATCATGGTTGATATGGCTACTGTTATGTTTTTTAAGCTCAAGCTTATTGCCAGGACCCAGCTAAAAGAACTTCCATCAAGATGGTCCAAGAAGACTATCCTGAATGGAGCGGAGGAAGCATTAATCTTAACCTAGCATCAATTTTAAATAGGCAATACTATGGACTATTCAGATGTCAGTATATGTTCTTACATTAAATGTAATTTTTTTACTAGTGGGTTGTGGAGAACATCAAAAAAAGAAAAGTGAAATGAAGTTACTCTTCATTTCAAGGGCACTGTTTTCAAACATGGGTTATTAAACTATATAGATTGGTCATTATCGAGACTGCTGCCAATACCAACACCACCAGAGTTAATATTGCTGCTTACAATGAAGGTGACTAGCAGCCAACTTTCCCCCTGGTTTTCGTTGCGTTCCCTTTTTCATAACCTGCATCTTGCTATTAGACTAGTAAAACAGGGTGTGTCAGAAATATTTAAAAAGTTGCCTACTAAGGCTGTGCTCAGAAGCAGTGAGACAAGTGCCTCATGTTTGAGTCAAATCTTTGCAAAAAAATTTTAATTTTTAAAGGCAGCACACATGTAAGCAAGCAGTCTGGGCAAATTTGGTGGTGGGAATTTACCAGGGAAATTTACCAAATTTACCAAAAATCCTGGAAACATTGTGATGATGGTTACCTTCAAAGGCCATCTCAAGGCCTTGCCTTGCAGGTAACTTTGTGGTTAACAAAGTGTTACTTTCTAAGTCACTTACTTAAGAGGCAGTGAGGCAAAAAGTCATCAGATTGGTGAACAATTCTGGGAAATCTTCCAGACAAACTAATATTTTGTTTATAGTAGGGCAGCTCCTAATGATATTGCAAGTCAGACCTTTAGCTGTCAAGAGAGAGTCTAAAATTTTTCATCATTAAACAGGTCAAGAACTACTTATACACTTTCTCTGAAGGATCACAGACCCTCTCTCCCTCAATAATAAAACACTGGGCTTGAACATAAGCATAAATGTTAAATCACCATCATCAGGGGAGACTCTGTCTTACATATTATTGTATTAACTGCTACCTCAAAGAGAACAAATACTTTCCTCGGACTAATGTTCTACAATAAATCTACAATAAACAGAATTAGGATTCTTACCACTGAGCTGACTGAACCATTTCGGCCTCTTCTCCTCAGGCAGGTAGATGCAGAAGTAGTACACCGGTACACCGGACATTGCAATGGCTACTCCTATGAGGGAATTGATTGTGTCACTATAGAGGGGCACGATGACCAAGAAAAGAGTGCACAAGCAATAGATGAAGGGAATGAGCAGTGTAAGCTGAAAGAGAGAAGGCAGAAAAGACAGAGAAGACGAGGTGTAAATTGAAAATAAATAAATAAATAAATCCAGTACTTTAGTCAGACAATTGATTAGCTACCTTCACAGGTCTGTGTCTGTCTGGCTGTGTGAAGCGAAGGTAGATGAGTCCTGCCACAGATAATCCTACATACAGCCAGTAGCTGAAACTGAAGTAATTGATTAACAGGAATACATCTTCCACACACAAAAAGATCAATCCCATGACACCCTGTAAGAATAAGCATAAGCACACACCAGTTAGAACTTGGAATCTTTAAAGTTGACCTTATGAACATTTTTATGCAGATTGTGCCCCTACCACATGACAAATAAAGAATCCAACAGGATGTATATTTAAATGAAATGATGTTCCTCTAGGTTAGATGGTCCCCAAAGGACCTCAATTTACAGGGTTGAGGGTTGATATGTATGGGAGCAAATGGAAGACCAAAATGGCCTTATGAAGCTCCAGGTGTTACAAATGACCAGAAATCGTACACCTTTGAATTTAACCACAAGTGAAAAGAAGGTTATCCAGTTATCCTCTTTAAAGCAGTTAGCTTGACATAGCACAAGTATAGACAGGCCTCAGCTCTATCCCTTACCCTTGACCATCACCCTATAACATGCCAAAAATGAGGATGTCAAGGCGTCATATATATATATATATATATATATATAAATAAGAGATTACCTTTATAACTTTATATATGCTTTATATATGAGACATTAGCAGGACATAATGTGTGCTGTGTTGTGCAGGACATAATCTGTGCAAATGGGCTAGTCAGGAAATGGCTTTGTGTTTGTTTTTGGAGTATGGCTGGTTGTCATGTTGCTTGGATATGAGAGAGAAATATTATGACTGCATGACTGATTTATATTTTAGAAGACTGGTAGACAGTAGATGGCTTCAACTCCCCTGTACCATGTACTTCTACACTAAATAGTATGTAATATATAAACAAAAAAACAGTACACCATTGTTTGTACATAACAGTTGGTGCCCACTGTTTAGTACAGCTGTATGCATATTGGGACAGTCAGCAAACTGTGAAAATTATGGAGTCCAATCTGTGGTTTTAGTTTCTAAGTAAACATCCTGGAGTTGGAGCTTGTACAACTGTGTTGTGCAGGACATAAATCCTCCTGAAGCTGTAACACCGTAACTACTCGTATAGTGTAAAACCAGAGCTCAGTATGGTGTGGGTCTTACATTGAAGAGTAGTGCGGGGACAGGAGTGTAGCGGTCAGCATGGATCAGAGCCAGGCTATCTGGCAGGTGGCCCTCTCTTGCCCCCACGAAGAACAACCTGCCACAAGAAGTACACTCAGAAACTGAGATGCAAATTAAAGGTGTTATTTCTGTGATACACAAAGCAGCATTGATTGAAATCGGGAAAAAAAAATGCAGATGATACTCTATATACAGTCATTGTGTACACAGGATAAATACACTGCACTTAATAAACGATCTTTGCCAGCATGCACATATACGTCAACAACTATTTTCTGATTAAGGCCAAAAGGTCCTTGTGAATGTAGCTCTAATTACTGCCACATTACCATTGAGCACAAGCAGAGACAATCACCTGGAGGCAGCAATGATGGATGCGTTCAGTCCTCCGTAACAGGACATAGCCACAGCAATGGGAATGACCCAGCTAATGGGTCCCAGAACCTGATTCCCAAAAGTCTGTAGAAGGAGAGAAAAGAACTTAAGGTGGTCAGCTGGAGATCTACCTTCAGAACTTAATCTCCTAAACCTGATCCATTTATTCAGTATCTTTTTTGTGAGCGTCCAACAATAACAGAGTTTATACCAGAATTAATGAACCCTTTAATGAACAAATCATTAGGAATGACATATATAAGAGGAGTCGGAGTAAAGAGAATGCAATATTGTAGCGCAAGTCAAGTGCAAAAGCTTACACCCCCATGGTTTCTAGATGGAAAAAGGAAATTGGATGGAAATTTACATCTGTTTTGGCAATTTATCTACAAAAGTATTATAAAAAGTTTAAAATGAAATGTAAAAAGATTCTCTCTGTCCCCCAGACCTGATTTGAAGAAGGCAATGTCAGAGTTATTTGTCGAAAAAGATATAAAAGGCAAATATATATTTTATACAGAAAAAAATGAATGATTTTGGAGTGTTGTACAGGCACATACCACTGCGACTGCATCACTGGCCATGAAGGAACGTATGTCCAGCACCAAGTAGTATGCCACATTTGTCAGGAGGTAGATGATTGTTACAATCGGCATGGAGATGGCAATGGCTAGGGGTAAATTCCTGCATGAAAAAAATGGAAACTCTGATGTCAAATGTCAATGAACGGCTAAAATTACATGCTGCTACACGAATGCTAAAATCTCAAGTCTTCTATACATGATCAGTTCCATGACAGATTTTCTGTTTGTTTATCAAAAATGTTATTTGTACATTATATGGTAGATTTTTGGCGTGATTAATAAATAATTAATGACAAAATGTAACCAGTGGTTTATGTTTTATAAAAGCTGCACTGTTTTAATCAAATCAAGACCTTTCTGGATTCACAATCTCCTCCGTGACGAAGTTGAGCGTATCCCAGCCGGAGTAGGAGAACAGTGCCGAGTAGAGAGCGAGTGCTATGCTCCCAGCCTCCATGGAAGAGCCCTCGAATGGGTTCTCAAAGTTCCGAGTCTCTCCTGTGAAAGGAAACAGACTTACTTTAATGCCAGAGATACAGTATATTGCTCACAATTTTTACCCAAACAGTAGCTATTCCATATTGCTTAGGATCTCAACACATAAAAAATTCTGACTCAATAAACATGAGAAGTGTAGGCTGCTAGATGGAGAAGTATGAGTGTTCTCAAAGGAAATTTGATTGGATGAACTTTCTTAACCTTTTCAGCATGCTAAAAAACGTAACATGAAACTGAACATAAATATATAATATGTAATAAATTACGGTCTTTGTGAATCTGAAACCAAAGATATCCAATTTTAGATCTAAGGAAGCAAATATCGGACACCAAAAATGTCATGGCTGATTGCCTACATTTGGTGTAAGTGGATATTAGTTTGTTTCTGGCTAAATCGTTCCAAGTGTAAAAGTGGGAATGGCATTTTTCACCCAAATTACATACCTTGAATTATTTTTATAATGCCAATTGCAATGATGAGGATGAGGGACAAGATCTTGGCGTAGGTAAAGATATTCTGGACCAGAGTTCCCCACTTCACATAGGCACAGTTTATAAAGATCAGCACACCTGAGATGGAAAGGAAGAGCCTGTTAAGATTGAGTTTAGATCTTAGAGAAGTGAAGAAAACAGGTGAATCAAAATCCTAGAGGAACACGGGGAAAAATCATGATATAGTTCTCCAGTTTTCCCTTTATTATTACTATATATATATATATATATATATATATATATATATATATATATATATATATATATATATATATATATATATAGATAT
>CM074977.1:24921120-24933752 GCA_037576825.1 Pangasius krempfi
AGTAGAAAGAATTCCTCCTCGGAATAATCACATAAGTAACTTTGCGTTAAATCGGTTTTGCTAGACTAACAAGACAGAGTGAAAGCGTGGAATTCTGGGATGTTCAACAAGGTCTGACCCTTTCCATTTTGTGTTAGTGATCATGTGTTGTCTGGTTTGCTAATGTGTTTTGCACTCACAGGTCACCGTAGAAATGTTTGTTTAGACATAACGCACGTTTTTTAAAATATATTCCTCAGTGCCGCAAAGCACCTTGATGCTGTGGCTACTCTTTTTCTGAATCCCTCTAACTCCTGCACTATGTACACACTGTGACAATATGGTCTGGGTGTTGCTAGGAAGTATTTTTCCCATAAAATCTCAATGGGATTCAAGTACCTGCTTAATGCCCATAGCCCATGCGCAAAATTAGCTTGTCAAGTTGTTAAGTTACATTAGTTACAGCTCACTGCAGAACCAAACGTCCAGGGGGTGGAGCTGGATCTGATCCAACTCCTCCTATAAGCCTAACCCTCACCTATGAGATGCTGTACAGCACGGAACAAACACACTTATCCAGACTGAAACACATTTCCCCAGACTTCTGATTTAACTCCACCCAGGTAGGAGGAGCTGGATCAGGTTTAGTCCACCCCCTGGACTTCTGGTTCTGCAGCAAGGTGTGCTTGAGGTTTTCAGCTGGACAAGCTTAACATGGGACTGAGCAGCACATTGGAGCACTGACTTGCCTGGTGGCTAGTGAATAAATTATGATTTGTCCACCCCTGACTTAGCATAACCATGACCTATGCTAACCCCTGCTAGTGATTTAGCATTCCTTTCCTGTAGTAGTTCATTATTTCAGGTGAAGTATTGTATATTGCCTTATTATAAAACTATATATATATCATAATATGACTGTACAATGTGGGTAATATGTAGTGAACTACCGTAATCCAACATGGCCACTCTGGGTTCCACCCAAAATATTGCACAGTAGGAAATACAGAATGCCATTTCAGGTGAGCAATCACGGATAATCAACCTTAAGAAGTTCAGCAGGCTAATAAGGCTGCGTACACAAGGATGTATTTGTATCTAAGAAAGAAGGACCATAGACATATGTATAAACTAAAGCTCAATTTTTTTAATGCAACATACGCCGACATAGGATGTAGGAGAAAGTGGAAGGTGGGGCTTCACTTATTGACTCCAATGTTAAGGAGGATCAGTTGAAGGAATCAGTTGTCAGTTATATCCAGAGGTGTATGATCCAGTGCTAAAAATCTATAAACTCACAACAAGCTTTGTTTTGACACACCGGTCTGTACGTACATTTAACTTAAAAATCGTTTACCTGCAAACAAACCTATGACGAACCGCCAATTTTCTGACGGATGCCAAAGCATCCTTGTGAGCGCAGCATATAATACCAAAGTGAGATCCAGTTATCACAAAGCCAACTGGTGTATAAGCTCCACAAAACTTCATACCGATGCATATCATAAAAATAAAACATGAGCTAAAAGGAAGACGAGTTTC
The DNA here is from genome assembly GCA_037576825.1 of Pangasius krempfi. Lineage (NCBI taxonomy): Eukaryota > Metazoa > Chordata > Actinopteri > Siluriformes > Pangasiidae > Pangasius > Pangasius krempfi. The sequence continues at coordinate 24,922,642 of CM074977.1, forward strand.
TTTGTAGAGGTTTCCATCAAGCCGTGGTAAAACAATGCTGGCGATTTCACTTGGCTGATCCTGGTTCACCTTCACAGATTGAACATTCTCATGTCCTATAAACACAAGTGATGAGTTCAGCCTAAAAATGAGAAGATATGATGGTGTAATTTGGATTGCTCAATGACCCTCCGAGGCAAGGACAACGTCACTGGTCTTGATCAAATGACAGAAAGCTTTCGCACATTCACTCCAACAAAAAAAAGACTGAAAAAGCTTGGAAATAAGCTGGATGAAAAGAACAAGTGGTCCAGTTCTACAGCTGCAGCAGCTGGAGAGTGTACATTTTTTTCCCCAATGATGAAAAAGCAGCAAAGCAGGAAAATTCCTCAGGTCTCTATTCCAAGTGTCCAGGTCTAAGGGAAGTTTAAAGCTCAGAAGATGTTGCGGAAGTTATTGCTGGAGGCGGAGAGCGGTGGAGCGCTGGCGGCGCTGTAGGGTGGTGGAGGTGTCGGGGAAGTAAGGTCCGGATATGGCTGCAGGCCCATCTGCTTGTTGTCCTGCAGCTTGCGCACCACCACACGGCAGAACTCCTCATTGTGGCGCTCGCATGTGTCCAGAAGTTTGCGAACTTTGGCGGTGCGTGTCTGCTGGTTGGCCACCAGCTCGTAGTCCTCGCGCATGAGCAAGTCGCGGGCCAGCAGCGCATCCAGGCTCTGGTTTAGACATGCCTCCGTCATCTGGCGCACAACCTCCTCCCGTCGAGAGCTGATCCATCGCGCTGCCGGGCCCTGGCTGTCCGACTGAATGAGGAAATCTAGAGGATGTTACAGATTATGCACCAGTTACAAATAGGGACTGTTTTAATTTTTGAAATAACTATAAACTTCTTCATCTTATTTGCCAATGTGAAAGTGAGTGAGAAGGAAGTTTGACTTTTTTTGTTTGATTGACTTGTTTGATTTGCTTTCTGCCTGAACCGATGATAGCTGGTGATAGATTAAGTTTGTTCTGTCTGGTAATTATTTCTTCGACAGAAGTTAACCATTATATGAACCAAAAGGGATTTTTTTTTTTTAGGAATTAGCTGTAATGCAATACGACCTACCTTGTGGATGTGCCTGTAGGGTGAGTGGGTGAATGTTTATGGGCAGGTTGCTCTCACTTTGAGGCGGGTGGGGTCTGAGGGGGGTGCTATAATCCGAGATGGGCTGAGCCGTCTGATAATTAGGATTCAGGTTGCTCTGACAGCCTTGATCCATTAAAGGTTTTGGGGTGTCCAGTGGTATGGACATGACAGATGACAATGGTCCAGCTAAGCAAGAAAAAGAGGCATTTGTTATGTACAAACAATAGTCTTTTATATTTACAGGGGTATTTCGCACATAGATGTGAAAATGTTGAGGTCTTACTGGACTAATGCTACATTAACATGCATGAGAATTCATACGCTGCCATTTCGTTGCCAGTGCCATCCAATATTGGCAAACATTGGTCAACTGCCTTGCTCTTGGGTTTGGTTGGAGAAACCAAGGTAGTCAGAAAGCTCCCAAAATTCCAACTTGGAAATCCCCCTTGCAGGTCACTGTGAATGTTGGAAGGTTGTTTTTCCCCACATGATTCATCAACAGTGCGGTCATCTTTAGCTTCCAAGTTATGCTCATTAAATTGAACTGAATTTAGAGCATTAACTAAAATTTTGGAAAAATATCCCTCAAATAAGATGTGCTTTTTCATTTTATGAGGAACTTTGTACAAATTCGTTTAAGATAAAATCAGTTACGACTGTTTTTTTTTTGATCGGTTTTATTGCAGCTAGGACCATCACAGGTTTTACACTTTATAGTTATGGCAACAATTCAAACACATAAATCAAGTATAAGGATTACCATGAGATGGATTGGAGATGGTAAGATAGCCTGGTTGGGAGATATCCGTGTCCTGGGAGGAGCAAGACCCTGATCCTGATGTAGAGCTGGTATCCTGTCAAAGTTCCATCACAAAATCGTTAATAAGATTCTGTGTGAGATATTACGTGGGACAACACAATGCCTGTATTCACAGTTCAGCCGGCAGGAATCTGAACACTAATCCAAAGGCATAATGGGCATGAATCGAAACCACTTTACAAAGCGTGACCTACAACAAGGACAAATTCTTCTGAAAAGCCTGCTCATGAAAAAAAAAAAAAGATCAGAGCAGAAATATGAGGAGTATAAAATATGAAGAAGACACTGACTGGCCAGGGAGTGTTTTGTTCCTTCAGACTCTTATCTGTTCTTTTCACATTCGCCGTCGTTGTTGAAGCGCTGCTCAATGGCCGCATAAACTACAAAAAGAAAACAGCAGAGAGGAGACAGATGGGGTTTTGTATTTAGAGCCAACTGAAAGCAATTTAAAAGTTTTTAATTGAAACTGTGGCGAATCCAGATGTGCCAACATTGCTAACAAAAAATCCTAGATGGCAGGCAGAAATAACAGTGGTTCGAGATGATTAATATTTCAACCACGTGTGCTGCTACATAATGATTAGCAGATAGTCCATTTTTTGCCTTGAAGAGGCATTTTCTGACTGACTGACTGACTGACCAAGTCCTGTTGTTGAAACACGCGTGAGTGAGGAGTCTAGCTAGCCGAATTTCAATCTAGCTACCCTTAGCTAACAAGCAGTGAGCGCTACCAGGGACATTGTAGGTATGTGCCCTCGCTTCGAATATTACTGAATCTAATATGAACTTACAGTATGTTTAATGAAGGGGTGCGAGAATGTACTGTGGCATGAATGCATTTGAAGCTACATACTGGCCGTATTTATCTCAACCGTAATGTCATTTACTTAAGTGAATACTTACTAGCTTATGTAATGTTAGTCATGTCTCAATATAGATAACATTAGCTAGCAAGCAGGGAGTGATTTGTATGCATCTGCCAAGTTTGTTCGCAAGTAGCTGACTTCTGTGTCATTTATCGATAGTCACTGTGAGTAGCGGTAGGTTAGCTAAAGTTGTGTTGTTTCATAAAGGTGTGTGTCCATTCTTGAAATATTATTGTAGCAAATAAATTCTATTTAATGATGGGGTGTGAGGATGTACTGTGGCATGACTGCATTTGTAGCTACGTACTGGTCGTATTTATCTCGAACATTATGGTGTTTATTTGGATGGATATGTGTTCTGCACATCAGCTAGCAATCTATGCTATGCTATGCTATGCAGCTGAGGACAGTCCGGCAAAACTAGGCTTGCCTATTCTTCTTTTACTGACCAAAGAGTCCTCTTTCTGCCCAAGACCAAGGTTTGTGAAGTTCACCTAAAAAAGGTCATCAAGTAGGAAAAGTAACCTCTACCAGAAACAAATGCTTTCATGTACTGTGTCCTTTCCCCTTCAGTGAATTGCCTTTTCCCCCAAGCAGATTTTATTCTCATTTGGTGTAACTGCTATGTTTTAGTTCAAAAAGGAGAAAAGGTATCGTCATAGCCAAATCGTGGCTAAACCACAAATGGTGACGTCTCTGCAAATGTCTGTTATTTGAAGCTAAATTAAAAATGGATTTCTCAAAATGCATATAATGTAATAGCCGAATGTAACCATTTCAGGTTCCTCTTTTATACTCACTTTTGACCTTTTGACCTCCAGCACCGCCTCCAGGACATCAATTTCATCAAACCTCCGTAGCATGGGCTCCAGTTCGATAAGACAGTCTGGCAGGCAAAAAGGCGGAGAATATTGTATCAAGGCAACATGGCAACATAACAATATCATGATAAATAAAATCACAATACACTTTTCTGAGATATCACAGGCATTGCAATGTCTTTTTATTTATTTATTTTTTTTAGAACAATTACAAAATCCGATTGGAAGTAGCTGATCTGATAAAGTACTATATTAAATCTTTAAACTGTAAAATGTTTAAGAGTAAAAATTTAATTAGAGAATTTCTTCCTTCTATTTCACTGTTAATTTATTTATTGTTTCTAAAACAAACTACAGTTTTGTTGCCTTTTTGTTAGCAAATCAATAGATCATGGCTACACTGTACTGTGTAGTATTGCGATACGATATTTTTGTCATATCGCCCAGCCATACGTCGTACATGAACAAGCAGCACACAAAAACACAGTCAACGCCACTAATAACCATTTTGTTCACTGCAAAGCAGGCAGGAAGTGCTTGATGCAATGTGCGTCCAAGCGAGAGTGAAAAAAAGAGGAACCAATGAACAAAGCGGCAAGAAGATGAACAATAAACTAGGCCACTGCATGGAAGCAGATCTTCGGATTAGGAGGGTCTTGAGAAGGGAGGACAAAAATAGACAAGCTGCTGTGTGGCTGTTACAAAACAGAGTGCGGGTTGTAATTCTTAGAAACAGCACTGCAAAGATCAGGCACAGGTCAAATGTGGGTCAGGTTGGTTGAATAATGCTGGACTTTAAGATATGTTACAATACCGAACATTATTTAAGTAATTATTTACACACCATAAGTAGCGCTAACTAAGTAATCAACAGCTGACTGAGTTTTTTTAAATAATGAATTTAAGAAATGAAATAATAAATGTGTGCTTATTATTATTATTATTATTTGCAATATTCAATAACCAATAATTCTTAATTAATCTCTTTGTGGTGGCTCACTGACAAAATACACTCGTTAGGCTAAATGTTGGGTGCCAATATTTATACTCACTGGCCTGATTAGTAGCACGCCGTAGTTTAAGTCACGCTGATTTACGTGGACTTATTTTGTTAACAAGCTCCGTTAGGCATACTTCATTTTATTAGACATCAACACTACTGTATTCGAAACGTATGAAATTGTTGAAGTTTTCTGTAAAGGAAAAGTTGATTTAACATTTAAGGAAGGAGTCTCCAGTGTCAGTGCTTTGGAACAGTCAGACGTAAAGACTGAACTTTAAGTTCTCAGACACGGGGACAGACGAGTTTATGTGTTGTGGTTTCTTTGTAACATTTAACGTGAATAAAAAGGGGGAAAAAAAGACAGGCTGGTGAGGGAACGGTGGTTTATAGCTGTTATAACGCAAGTGAGAACAGGAACTAACTTGTTTCACGGACATTCCACAAACATCAAACGTAACTATAAGTGGATAAGAAGTATGACATGTCATTGGCGACTTGCTATGGTATAAGTCTAGTGCTCAGGTGAGTACATAAACCTTAACAGACTAGTGAAGTTACACTAGTGAAAGGTTAAAGGTGAAAGTTCTGCCACTCACTGAGGAAAGAGGGGCGCTCGTCGGGATTAGCGGTCCAGCCGCACGTCATGAGGTTAATGAGCGTCTCTCTGCCAGGGATGTCCGCTGACAGGCTGTCCAGTCCGGTGTCGGGCCGAGAGCCACGCAGGACGCTGAACATTATCTGCATGGGGTTTGTAGCATCTGACCCACAAAGAGAAACACAAGACTCAGCAAACATGAGCTGGAGAAGGAAGTAAAACTATGACTTAAACTATTGTGTCAAGTTTGAACTGGTCACGCAGTTCATGCAGACGAGATATTAAACTTGCTCTCTGAGTTCTACTGGATAAGAACTCTTATGAGCAAAATTTGATCTGTGTTGTGCTTTAATTGACCAACAATACACAAATCTAAGACAGAATTAAAATAAGACATGATGCGTTTGCTCTTTGGACTATACATTTATAGTCATTGTAAAGTCACTTTAATAGGAACACCTGTACCGCTGCTCATTCGTGCAAGACAACAGTTAAGAAAGGCCAGACCAAGTTTTGTCCGATCTTCAAATGTTCAGTTTGGGCGAGCATGCACTGATAGTAGCTTCAGAATTTCCATGTGGAACCTGATGTGATTTTCTGCTGATGTAGCCCATCCGCCTCAAAGTTCGCCACATTGTGCGTTCTGAGATGCTTTTCTGCTCACCACGGTTGTAAAGAGTTACATGGTTACCGGATTTTTCCCCCCATTGTGATGTTTGATCTGAACATTAACTAAAGCTCTTGACCTGTATGCTCTGTGCTGCTATGAAATGACTGACTGATTGGATAACTGCATGAATGAAAAGATGTACACATGTTCCAAGTGGCCAGTGAGCAAATATTTATATTCAAATACCTAAATTTGAATGAACTGTCAAAATGAAAACTGGGAAAAAAAGTGTCTGCTGGCCTGCATTTTTTTCAACCAGTTGTGACATTCAACAGTTACGCACACACACACACACACACACACACACACATGACTTCCACTACCTTCGAAAGGTATCCGTCGAGACAGCACTTCCCACATGATGATGGCATAACTGAAAGAGGAAGCAGAGAACAACAGGGTAAACTGGTTGAAGAGCTGCCACTAGGGAATCCCCTTAGAGGAATTAAAACTCTCACTTCAGTTCAGCCCAAAGATTTCAACAGGCTCTTTGACTAATCTGGGACAAATCAGGGAGGAACGTAACACTCATTCTTTTCATAGACTGAATTCTCATACTCGAACTACAGCTTCCCGGAAGAAATGGGGAAGTCTGTGCAGGTGTAAGTGCAGGTGGTTAGTGGGACATTGTTCACTGTTCCCTCCTGTTCTGGGAAATGAGACAAAGCTCAATGAGAATGTCTTCGCTTCAGAGATCTGAATGCGACACTCCCACTGGCCAAAGGCAGTAACGGATACAAGGTGACAGAGGAGTGTTTGGAATGCAATGCGCTGCAGGGAAATCAGAAAAATTCTCAATGCTTTTTTCTTTTTCTAAACCACCATTGCATGGTTATACCACAGCAATTTAACATTAACATCGTTTTTATTAAACAAGAACACATTGTACATTTTAGCCGTTTCTAGTTACATTTAATGTTGTGGAACAAGTTAGGTCACTCACAGGAAGACAAAAAAACAGGAAGACAAAAAACAAGGCGCTTTGCCATTTTACCGAGAAACTGTCAAGCGCAAAGTCCTGAAGACTTTCCTGTGGTGGAAAACCTTCTGACTGTTACAAAGCGCTGACACTGGAGAATAAATAAATGTCCCCTCAAAGTTTTAGAACCAATAACATATTAAGACAAGTGATATTTCTATAAACCTCACAACTGGAATGTCTTCTGACCAATCAGAATCGAGAATTCAACAGTGCTGTGGTTCGAACGTAACTACATACATACATACATTCTATAGCAAAATTAATGAAGCACTGAGCAGAAAATCAGTACGAGGCAGACCTGTACATGTCCTGCTTGACATCCGCTCTCCTAGTCTTGTTGGGTTCGTACTCTTCAGGAGGCATATAGATGACGGTGCCGCCCATCTCGGCCGGCTTTGATCCAGAACCTTTGCTAATTGAGAGCTGCCGCCATTTTGACAAACCAAAGTCGGCTATCTGGAAAGGAAGATAAAGAACTTCACAGTTATGTGGTCGATGCGGCTTATTCATATTAACATCTAAGAGTAAGACAAGAGTTGTTCCGGCTTCTTGGGATTGGCAATGTGCCATTAAGTGTCATTTATTAAAAAAAGTAGTATTCGTTAGAGAATATGCTCAGCCAGGCCAAGACCTGGCAGGAACAGCGAGGCTTGAGAAGGAACGCTGAGGTTTTTGGAAATGCTTACTCATGGCTCATGAATCAAGAAAGTGTTCCAATGTCGACTCACATTCTGGCTAAGCACAGTAAGCACAAGTCAATAAATAAAGGAGGGAAATGGTCCCCTGAAACAACAATTGTTAAACCAGTTCCCCTGTGCTTGCAAATTGCGAAATTGAGGAAGCTGTGAAAAAAATGGCAAAACCTCTGGCGAGCTCCAGGCTTGTGGTTAAGACAAAGCTTACAAACCTTCACGTGGTACTCGCCGTCCAGAAGAATGTTCTGCGTTTTTAGGTCATGATGGAGCAGCGGAGGAGTCATGTTATGGAGAAAGTTAACGCCCAGAGCGATTTCATACAGAATGCGCAGCCTGAGAGGCCAGGCCACCACTGGATACATGTTTTTCTGAGAGAGAGAGAAAGAACAGAGCATGAAAATGAACTAAAGCTGAGATAAACAAAGTTACAACAAGCCTGAGATTTGAAGTTCTCAACTCCGACAACTGTGCAAATCACGCTGTCCCCATGACATGGTCTAGCTTCTAGGCATGAATGAAACCTATTTTTTTTTAAAAACGGTCTGTTTTTGGTTCAACTTGCAAGATGACCAATAAGGCAGACTCTTAATTAAAACAGTAAGGATTGCCTTGGAACCTTTCATAAGCAGTTGAAATTCTCCAACTCGAGACCTCATTACATAGCCCTTCATTAGCTTGATCAGTTATGTTATAGACTGTAATTTAGATCCACATGAAGTAATCAAGTGGCCTGTTAATAGGTCTGTATAATCGCTTAGTTACAGAGGTGCCAGTGTTTAAGAAAACTATACTTTTTGTGTTTTCTCAGCTAAAAAGGCTGTCAGACCATGTGAGGCTAAAATTCACCTGGTGAAAAAGCCAATTCACATGTCAAGTAGTGCAAGTTCACCTGTGCTTCTGGTAGGAGTAACTTTCGCTTTGCAACAACTTTATCTAGGTGAACTTTATCTAGGTGACCTGTGAATTAATGAACATCAATCTTGTAAGCCGACAGAAAACAGGTCTTTTTGGTCAGTAAATAAAATGGAGGAACTGCTAATTATCAAGTTAGTGCTCACATCTGACTTCAGCCAAGTGGTTTTTCCAGATGCATTAAAACACAGTCTATAAGGAGCTACCGATATGATGGACTTGGATGAAAATCCCAGAAATACTCTGGGATGTAATAATTACATTACCCCCACCTTCCCATATAAAAGTAATCCAGTTTGAATATGGCTTTATGCACCCAGTGTCTCTGGTTATTTTTATGGTCTAACTAGCTAAATGTTGGAGAGCTCATGATCTCATTATCAAACCTTTCACGACCTGGATCAGGTATACTGCAGAAGGGAAAACCCAGAACTGTTTTTCCCTGAAAACTGAATGAATAATCACCAACGAGAACCTTTAATGGATAGATGGAGCTTCCACTCCAGACCTGTGTACCCGACGTGTTGATTAATTTGAAGTGTCCTCTACTCAAACACACATGATTCAAGATGATCAGCTTTGTATCTGGACCAGGCGTGTTAGAGCAGGAGCTGGAGTTGAGAACTTCTTATTCTTATTTGAGTCACACAAATTAAGCACCACACACAATCCAGACGTCCGTACCTCATGCAGAAGCTCGTCAAGAGAGCCATTGGTCATGAATTCGGTGACGATGCAGAAGAACTCGGGCTCGTTGCACACGCCGAAGATCTGGATGATGTGGTTGAACCTGGCCTTGTGAAGCACCTCGGCCTCTTTCAGTAAGCAATTCCTTTCCCTGCCAGGAAGTTTAAAGTGATGAAAGGACTACGGGATTCCCCTACTGCCTGCGTTACAGCTAAACTGTTTAGTCAGATTGTACAATAGTGACAGTACTGATCTGCATTTCAGTTTCGTTTCTGCCGTCTTTCTCTCTCTCTCTCTCTCAGCTTCTCAGGTTTTCCATAACTATTGTATACATAAGGAATAAAACAAAACGCTTTGTGTTTTATTCATTTGTACCTCTGACCCTTAAAAAAGCTTTGACACTGGAGACTCCTTCCAAAACTGCTCAGTAAACATCTCCTTACAGAAAACGTCACCATGACAACAATTACCACTATACAAGTATGTTGTTACTATGGAAACGATAATCTCTTAGAATTACAGCCAAAACTGTCAAAGATGCTATTACATAAAATGAAATCAATACCTTCCGACTAATCAGGATCGAGAACTCGGGTAGAAAATATCGCAACACTACAGGATATCGTTCGCTAACCAGAACTTGACACCAATATTCAAAATATAACACATACATATGACGTGAAACGTATTTGCAATGAACTTGGTCTGGATCAAGCGTCTTTTAAACCTTGTATGTACCAAGTTATCTTCGTTGTACTTCTACAAACAGTCTACCTCATCCTGTCCCTTCGGAAACATTACCGTAATAATGTTGCATGTAAAAGCGTATAATAGCTTTGATATTTATGACTACTAGTTAAACTCAACAATCAGTGGGGATTTACGACTCATAAAAATATGATCTCACTTCCTTAAATGGTGGAATGAAAGACCAGAAAGATCTGAAGCTCCACTTTCTTCCCAGCTAACATCCTATAGTCTCCTGAAGACAGTTTCAGCTCTCACTATGTCCCCGCCTCAACAACTTCTATGCAACAGTGTTCACCGTGCAGACCAAGAGTTCTCAGAGTTCTTCACTTTTTACAGTTCCCTAATAATTCCTATGTTTCTTCATCAACACTTTCTTGCCTGAGTAAAGTCTTTGAACACTACTCGCTCAAGGACGAAACATGGTGTTCTAACCCACAGAAGATACCTAAAAGAAGGACTGTAAGGATTGTACAAAATTTACATGATGAAAATGCAGTGTAAAGTCATAAAGTCACACAAAATAAAATTGTAAAGTTGTACATCTTAAAATTGCAAAATCATACAGATTAAAATCATAAAGTCATACAAGGTAAAAAGATACAGATTAATATCGTAAAGTCAAACAGATTAAAATCGTAAAGTCATTCGGCGTAAAATCGTAAAGTCACAGCATAAAATCATAAAGTCTTACAGAATAAAATCATAAAGTCAAACTGTTAGTCGTACAGATTAAAATTGTAAAGTCGTACAGATTAAAATTGTAAAATCGTGCAGATTAAAATCGTAAACTCGTACAGACTCAAATCATAAAGTTGTACAGACTCAAATCGTAATGTCGTACAGATTAAAATCATAAAGCCATATAGATTAAAATCGTAAAGTTCTACAGATTAAAATCGTAATGTCGTACATATTAAAATCGTAAAGTTGTACAGACTAAAATCGTAAAGTCTAAAAGTTGTACAGTGTAAAAAAAGTTGTACAGACTAAAATCATAACGTCATACAGATTAAAATCGTAAAGCCATATAGATTAAAATCGTAAAGTCGTCCAGACTAAAATCGTAAAGTCGTACCGACTAAAATCATAAATCTAAAAGTGTAAAGATGTACAGATTAAAATCGTAAAGTCGTACAGATTACAATTGTAAAGTCGTACAGTGTAAATTCGTACAGATTACAATTGTAAAGTCGTACAGTGTA
>CM074977.1:24933852-24946967 GCA_037576825.1 Pangasius krempfi
AAAGTCGTACAGATTACAATTGTAAAGTCGTACAGTGTAAATTCGTACAGATTACAATTGTAAAGTCGTACAGTGTAGATTCGTACAGATTAAAACTGTAAAGTCGTACAGTGTAAAGTCGTACAGATTAAAATTGTAAAGTCGGCCTAAATTTGATCATTTTTGACAGCAGTGTAACTCCACAGTGTGACACATTTCAGCTAAACAAGTTTTTCGCTACTTAAAAACAATCGCAAATCAAAACACACACACACACTGGAAGTTCATACCTTTCTCCGACCGGGGAGTCCAGTTTTAAGCACTTAATGGCGACGGTGGTGCGCCAGTCGCTGTGCTGCGCCCGGAACACGGTGCCGAAGCCGCCTTTGCTGATGTAGTGCAGGTCGGTGAGTTTGCGGTACGGGATCACCGGCAGCGTGCTGGTCAGGCTGCACAGGTTCACGCAGCCAGCCTGGTCCATGCTGAACGCTCACACAGATAACGGCATTCCGGCAGGCGAACAAACACTGAGTCACTCCCAGAGCAAAGAGAGCGGAAGGACAGATCAGGACTTCACCGACACTTTGAGGCGAATCTGCGTAACACTTCTCCTTCTCCTCCTCCTCCTCCTCCTTCTTCCTCACCCTCTTCCTCCTCTTCCTCCTCCTCCTGCTCCCCCCGAATAAAAACCCCGCAACACTGTCTTTACACAATCAGCTATAAAATAACACCTCTACACACACACGGTCACCCGATCACACAGCTGGCCACACACACTCATGTGAATGTGACCCTCTCTAAGGCGTGTGTTTGCCTAAAATCGCAGCTTTACGGATTTTTCGCAGGTGCGCACTTACGCGACAAAAATATCACACACATCCGAGCGCATTGCTGCGTTATTATTCATTTTCCCCCTACCCATATTCCGGCAAACCCCGCCCCCTGGCATGTGATTGGCCAGCAGTTCATACACAAAAACACCCCATTGTTCCAATTTAAAAAAATATTTATTAGTATTCATTTTATATAAATGTAAGATCAATTATTATATTCTTCTTATGATTAATTAATATAAAAAACAGCACGTAGAGTCAATAAATAGCTTTATTTTTAAACAAAATACAATTTTTAAAATTGGATTGTATAAACGCAATGTTTCCATGTGTATTATTATTATTATTATTATTATTATTATTATTATTTGGAATGTAGCCATTATTATAACAAAACTATCATATGCATTTGTGTACATAACTTTATGAAGGGGAAACAGGAATATGTACATATAAACAATGTTTATAGTTTTTATTGTTGTTGGTAGTGTTGTTGTTGGTGGCGTTGTTGATGTTGTTGGTAGTAGTGTTGTTATTGTTTTTGTTTGTTGTTGGTGTTGGTAGTAGTGTTGTTATTGTTTTTGTTTGTTGTTGGTGTTGGTGGTAGTGTTGTTATTGTTTTTGTTTGTTGTTGGTGTTGGTGGTAGTGTTGTTATTGTTTTTGTTTGTTGTTGTTTTTGTTTGTTGTTGGTGTTGGTGGTAGTGTTGTTATTGTTTTTGTTTGTTGTTGGTGTTGGTGGTAGTGTTGTTATTGTTTTTGTTTGTTGTTGTTTTTGTTTGTTGTTGGTGTTGGTGGTAGTGTTGTTGGTGGTGTTGGTGGTGGTGTTGTTGTTGTTGGTGCTGTTGGTAGTAGTGTTGTTGTTGTTGTTGTTGGTGTTGTTGTCGGTGGTGGTGGTCTTCTTGTTGCTGTTGTTAACAGGACCAAATTAAATTAAAATCCTGTTTCGATTTCCTTTTTAAAAGAAAAATATACAATGAAATGTAGGCATTAACAGGCTATTAGCCATTAACAATTTTTCTGTTGTATATGCATTTGTGTAGGTTATATATCTTTATGAATGGGAATATAATTTTATATTTTAAAAATAACTCAAAGTACACCATTATAGTGTTGTTGTTGGTGGTGTTGGTGGTAGTGTTGTTGTTGTTGTTGTTGTTGTTGTCGGTGGTGGTGGTCATTTTGTTGCTGTTGTTAAGAGGACCAAATTAAATTAAAATCCTGTTTCGATTTCCTCTTAAAAAGAAAAATACATAATGAAATGTAGGCATTAACAGGCTATTAGCCATTAACAGGCTTTATTGTATATGCATTTGTTTAGGTTATATATCTTTATAATTTATTTTTTAAATAAATCAAAGTACACCATTATAGTGTTGTTGTTAATATTAATATTGGGACAGAAGTGAATAAATGTACATATTTTTATTATATGGAATATAGGCATTATTTTATTTATTTACTACTTTAAATGAAAGCCTACGGTTTTGGTTGCCACGGTGATGTAAACGACATCTTAACTGTCCAATCAGTTAAGAGGAGGCGGGGTTACTACTAGCCAATCATAGTGCTGGAAGCAGAATATTTACTTGGAGTTACTTCCGGGTTTAATAACTAAGCGTGTCTATTAGGAAAACACCCAAATCTGGCGAGGAACATTTTTTAAGCTTTAACTTGTTTATTCTTGGTTTAGAAAACTGTTTATAGCCTCATTATATATTAAAAAAAGAGCAAGTTATCGACTTTAACAGTGTACATTAAAATACAACAGTATAACAGTTTCCATTCACATGGCCTACATTATACAGAGCTGTATATTACTTAGGGAATTAATAAAGTTCTGGATATGTACAGGTCTTTAGCTAGAGAACCTGAGGAACTCTCATCATGTGATAATACACAGTGAAATCAGTAAATCCAGGCCTACAGCCAAGTAGGCTAGTCAGGGAATTCCCATGATGTAAAAAGCTTATAATGAGCTTCTGGGAAACCCTCAGAAATAATGGTATCTAATATTATCTAGAATATCAGGTTGGGAAATGTCCAGAAATCCAAAGAATATTACCCACAGTATTTATTGTACTCCAAATATCACAGTGTTGATACAATTTGGTATTATAATTCCCTCTGTTGATCAAAGGGGAATATGTCTATTCAGTTAGAAAAGAATAAAGCAACTATTCACCAAACATGCAATTATTGGCCAAAAATTAAATCGTGATATTATTCAGTGGATAAGATAAAATTAGAAACTAGATTAACTGACTAATGACCAGCCGTTTACAACTTACACCCTGTCTTATTTTCCATTTTGTCTCTTTTATTACACATTATATATATATATATATATATATATATATATATATATATATATATATATATATGCATATATAAGTATAGTATAGAATAGTAACTTATTTGTCAAAAAGTGGTGTCCCGATTATTTAAATAATTAGTACATGAATGATCCAGTGCAGCCAGAGATCTGTCAGTCAACTTTGATTTTTCTGAGTATAAATGTTTTCAAATGAATCCCGATTATTATTATTATTATTATTATTATTATTATTATTATTATTATTATTTTGAGTGGAGGAACATTTTCAATAGATGCATATTACACTTTCAGTGTTTGACTTATTTTGTTTGACAGTATGCGCTGTAAATATATAAATATTTAATAAAGGGTTTTGCAGTATCAATCAAAATTAGTCTTTACTGGGTAGCATTCACAATGAAAACTTTTTTTTTATTGGTTTTTTTTTGGGAGGTAATTTAAAAAAATTCCCTTTACATTGGTTTCAACTTAATATTAAAGGTCATGTTATTCCAAAGTGGAACAGCAGGGGGCGCTCCTGCAGCATTTGTTTTAACACCATAAAGTGAACCGAAACAGAATTAAAATGCATGTAATTAAAATAATAGTACATTATTATTTAGTACATCCAATAATTCGTGGCAGAGTGATATCCTTTAATCAGATTATGATGTGCAAACAGAAGTTATATGGAAAAGTGTTTTCTTTTTTCTTTTTTTCAGAACAAGGGGATGAATAACAAAGGCAGGGAGTTTAAAATATATAGTATGTTTAATATATTTTAATATGTATTTAATAGAGGGCTATTTCATATCTTTTAAAGTAGTCATATTTCTTATCTTTAAAAAAATAAATCATACAAAAATAAACATTTTTTAATATTAGTCATTACTAAAATCCTTTCTAAAAACGACCATAACATGTAAAGGTCCTAAAATTACAACTAAAGAATTGGCAGTTGATGAAATTAATATTACACGTTAGCTTTAAAGATAAATTCAGTAGCGTTTCATTTCTTCCGGCTTTAGTAATCACGTGGGTACACGCCTTTGCTGTCACGGTTGCTGAAATCTGATTGGTGCAAATGGCTGTCTGTCATACAGATGCCCCGCCTCTTGCTGAAACTAGTCCAGTGTGTGAGAAGATGCTGAAACAGTCATCAGCTAATCTCAGAGCAACCTCAATCTGATCTAAAAAAAAAAAACAAAAAAAAAAAAAAAGAGGAATCATTTAATGGTGATTGCAGCTGATCATCCTTGACTGCTGGTAAGTTTACATGCTACTCAGATGTCCTGTACCTATTACATATTGATTAGATCTTACTCGATGGTTCTTGTGGCTCTCCAAGAAATACGAGTGGTTCTATTTGCAATCCTTTATACACACAGATCCTGAATCTTCTCCCATGTGACCAAAGAAGTGTCTCGTTTTTTTTATCGACTTCTTCCTTCAAACTGTAAGCCTTCGTCTTATGGAGAGCTCCCTGGCTGGAAACACTACACGCTCGCACAGGAGAACCTCATCCCTGGGTAGTCTTTCTGATCGTGCCAGTGAAGAGAACGGGATGAGAACCAGTACAGACGAGTGGCATGACAGACCGCCTGTACCAACCTTACTAGGTTATGAAGTCATGGAGGAAAGGGCAAAGTTTACAGTAAGCCTTTGACACTCTTTTTGTATATATATATATATATATATATATATATATATATATATATATATATAAACAATCTATTTCACTACAGCGCTCGATTCTGATTGGTCAGAAGGTGATGATGCATTTTCTATAACAGCAGCTCAGACGGTAGTTTATATTCATGCGCTCATTCTAATCTGTTTCGTATTTGCACAGGGACTTGTATGGCTCCACATAAATAGATTAAAAATGTGTGTAATTGTCCATTTGGAAGGAGTCTCCAGTATCAGCCCTTTGTAAAACATACAGTAAAGCTGTAATTAATTTGCTGTAATGAGAGAAATTTCCGCTTTACGGTTTCTCGGTAATGTGAAAAACTGCATGTTTGTCTTAGGATGTGCTGTTATAGGAAAACAATCAACGATCGGGTGGGAACAGAGATGCCTCGTTGCTTATTCTCCTATAACAGAACATCCTGAAGCGTTTTATTCCTCACGTATTAATGCTGTTAGGAAATCAGTGCTTGTAGAAGCTGGAGTATGTGTGACTAAACAGGTGTGAGTAATTCTTGCCATGCTGAAGCCATCCTGAAAATAATGGAAGTGTCTAGTAGTCACCAGCACATGATATTAGATGGGAAACACTTACAAAATGTCCTTTATGACTGTAACACTGGCTTAAAAGCCAACATTTCTAAACATGACATTCTATCTCTTCGCTCTTTCCAGGTCTACAAGATCTTGGTGAAGAGAGCGCCCGATGAGAGCTGGGTGATTTTTCGGCGCTACACGGATTTCTCCAGACTCAACGACAAGGTTGGGAGGAAGTGACTCGAGTCAGGTGACAGAAAAGTGATCCAGGCATTGTCAAAGTCTCACACAGTTCCTCTCTTTTTGTTGTCTGTGTGTGTGTGTGTGTGTGTGTGTGTGTCAGCTCAAAGAGTTGTTTCCCAAATTCAGACTCACTCTGCCACCCAAGCGTCGCTTTAAAGACAACTACGATATGAACTTCCTGGAGGAGAGACAAGTGGGCTTGCAGGCTTTCCTCCAGAATCTGGTCGCTCAAAAAGACATGACTAACTGGTACTTAAGAACATCTGAAGCTCCTAAAAACCAATGAGATTCGTGTAATTACATATTCAGTATATTTGTCTGAGCATCTAATTGATTTGGAAACCTGTGATTTGAATTTGGACGTGATGTGAATGCCAAATGTAAGAGCACCTTTTTAAAAATTTTTTATTTTTGGTAAAAAAATTTCCAGGTAGTTCCACCAGGGGGCACTGTTCAATCTAAATTTGACATAACATTACCGGTCTGATACACAGTGAGTCAGATCGTTTAGAACACCAGCCCTTTTGTAGATAAGTTTTAGGATATACCGATGCTTAAATTCAAGGAATCGTTCTCAAATTTCGTTCTGTAACTAACACCGCTGACTATCTGACAGCCTAGCGGCCGTTAGCTAACGATGTTAGTAAGTTCACCCTTTCTTAGGGTAGTTGCCTGTTTATATCACAACACTGATTAGTCAGAAGACATTGATGATTTTTCTATAACAGCATAACATAATTTAAATCTAATAATTCTTGTGATTTAAGAAAAAAAAAGTGTTGATTGATGAAAATTTGTTTAAGGAGATGTTTATGTAACATTGCCGCAAGGAGTCTCCAGCGTCAGCACAAGTTAGGGTTGTATAAAACGGGTGTAATCTGCGTTTCTAAAGAAGTTTCTAAATACATTTTGGTTGTAGTTTGCGAGAAAAAAAACTTGAAGTCTCAGGTTTTAAGGATGGCTGATGATTGATTGAATCCTTTGGCTTCAAAAGATTCCAAATGAATAAATGTAAATGCACTGTACATCCTTTTTGTTTTTTGTCGTAGTGATGAAGTGAGAGGGTTCCTGTGCTTGGATGACCCACCCGGTCCCTTCGATAGTCTGGAAGAGAGCAAGGTTCGAGCCTTTCATCCTGCTGTGTGACATTTTGGAGGTATTGCGCTGGGTTTTACAGCTCTCACCTGTTGCAGGTTTACTGCGAGACCCTGGAGGAGACGAACCATCGGCTGCAGAGGGAGCTGCAGGATAAGCAACGGGAAATCCAGTCTCTTAGAAGAATCTTGGAGGATCGAGAACTCCAAATCAGCGGGCTGGAGAAAACCAAGAAGTAATATCGCCAAGAGCATGTGACTTATGTTAATAACCTAATCTTGCTTTAGGTTAATACTAGAGAAGTTTTCTGCAGAAAGATATTTCCACTGGTTTCTGCTCTATCACTGAAATCAGCACTCTATGTTTCACAGCGGCATCTGTGACGAGTTAAGTGAAGTCCACGCAGTGTGTAGTGAGTCCGTGAAGGAAGACGCTCACGCAGAGCCGGAAATCGAAGTAGCAAGGACGGACGACGCAAGCGACTCAGACAGCAGGTGTTCATTCTTTGGAATTTCTGATCATGCATAGTTTGTACCATAATTTATACCTCAACAATGCTGAATCTGTGATTCTGATTCGTCGAAAGGTGTTGATTCATTGTCCGTAACAGCAGCTTTCACAGCTTTGGTTTATATTATTGCGCTTGTTTGAGTTGATCGTTTCTTTAGTAACAGCTCATTCACAGGGACCTGTATGATGGAAGCTAAACATAATTTAAACCGTATAAGTTAAACGTATAATCATCGATATGGTGAAGTTTTCTGATGTTCATTGAGCATTTGTGGAAGGAGTCTCCAGTTTCAGCACTTTGTTAAATTGTCCCGCCAGAGGAAAGTCTTCAGGATGGAGGACTTTGCTCTAATCGGTTTCTCTGTAGCATAAGAAGATTAGGTTACAGTTTTTTTCTTATTAATTTAAAGAAAAGAGAGAGAGAGAGAGAGAGAGGCTGGTGAGAGAACTCTTTTATGTTCATAGCACCTGTAAGGTACGTGATAACTTGTTTCGTGGACATTCCACCAACTTAAATGTAACTATAAATGGATAAAGCCGAACATTTCCTTCTTTACTAAATCATAAAAATTGTGTCATTGGCAAACTGCTGTGGTGTCAGAGCAATAAAGCACTTCAGGAAGTGCTGTTACTGGGAAATATTCAACTACTGGGTGGTTTACTCCTTACTTAAAGTGCTCATTTCCAATCTACTGTATGAACGTCATACAAAAAATAAATAGCTTTTCTACGGACTTGAAAAGTCAGTCTGTGTGAACATGGAAAATAGGATCTTGTGGAATCAGTACAAATGGTGGTCTGATAACAACTGATATGTTTATGAGAAAATCATAATAGTTTGCCTGGGAAATACTAAAGAAATGCATTCCAAGTATTTTCAAGTAACCACTCATATTCCTCAGAC
This sequence comes from Pangasius krempfi, assembly GCA_037576825.1. NCBI lineage: Eukaryota > Metazoa > Chordata > Actinopteri > Siluriformes > Pangasiidae > Pangasius > Pangasius krempfi. The sequence continues at coordinate 24,941,958 of CM074977.1, forward strand.
TTAAGGCCTGTGGTTTTAAGATTCGCACTAGGGAGTGGAAAGAGACTGCTGTTTTTTTTACAGCTGAGCCATAAAGTATTACTCATTCGTGAAACAAGCTGTCTGGACACACACACACACACACAAACATGCCTCAATATCTCCGAATACTCACTGTTGCTTATGAGGGAGAGGTTAAATGAGTAGGAAATTCATTTAAACTATTATTTAATTAATTTACAGTTCTTTAAATTCATTCATTTAAAGAAATAAGTTTATTTTTGATTTGTGGTTCGTTTGATTAACAGGCACATGGTAGAAGAAAAGGCATTCAGAAATCGGTGGAATATTCAGCCAAAAAGATCGTTGCTCTTCTTTATTTTGTGGTCAAGACAAAACAACGCAGATGTACATGATGCACAAAAGCGCTTCTATAACGAACAAACAAAAGTGTTCACACCTCGTCCGTTTGTTGTGTCTGAATCAGAGCAAAATTCATACGTTTGGTTTGTTTGCTATTTGGTTTGGTTGAGTTTCTCACTACACATAATTAAATGAACCAAAAAAGCAAAAAAAAGAAAAAACAACAACAACAACAACAAAAAAAAAAACCTGTAGCTAAGGGACTTGGAGGGCTGAAAACGTTCTTGTAAAACTCTTTCATTCACTGGTCAGAAATATGGCGACGTCAACAAAACTTTAACAAGTGTCCGATGTAGTTATGCATGGAAAACCCCGAGCCAGCGCTAAATAAATGATTAGATAAATTATATAAGTAAAATATAATCTTTCTTTTGTCCAAATATCCAGAACACATGCTATTAACGGTTTACAAACTGTTCCGTTGAGGACAAATGAGGACAATTAATACAGTATCATGATAATAGTACAAAACTTTAAAAAAAATGTATATTGGTACATGTCTATCATCTGCTATCAAGTTTTCCACATTGTAGCTGTCAAGAAGGCAATGAGAATTAATCTGCTTAAATGTGATCATTTTATTAAAGGAAAACTCCACCCTGAAACACATTAAATATGTTTACATTGAATTATTTGTGGCTAATTCAGCAAATTTATTGGTTGGTGCTATCACCATATTAATGAGAAATTCAGCAAAGAAGTAATGTAATGGAGTAATGTCGGTGCAAACATTGGACTCATTCCCAGAATGCAATGCAGCTATATGAAAAAATATATATATAAAGCGCTGCTGCATCACTCTCTTTAAGTAGATATGAAGAAAGGGGTAAATCCCACTGCACCACCGCATCAGCAGGTGGTCGAACGGCATTGTGGGTAATGTAGGATAAGTGAAAATAGACCAACTTAAAAATAAAAAACTCAAAATGGATGCTGTTCAGAATTTTCGTGTTAATTATAGATAATATGCGGGTCGCTCAGGGTGGGATTTTTTTTCTCTTTGACATGTCGTACATGCGTTTCTTACAGACAATTCTGTCCCACAAAACATAAGTCATCTTTATTTGCCTCCCCAGTTTGGACCCCCAGTTGGCAAAGAGAAGCCATGCAGCTTACTGGAGCGGTTCGGCGTCAGAAGACAGCGAATGTGTGAGCTTCCACAGATCAACATATCTCAAGGACCAGGCTTAGAACTTCCATCGTCTGCATTCTGGAAAGATATATTTGGATTCTTGGAAATTAGTCTGAAAGATCAATGGATCTAAACACCTGGAGCTAAAATGATCTCTGGTGATATTTACAAGCCACAACTGTTTTTTTCTCGGCAGAAATATGTTGGAGTGGTCTGAACAGCTGGGCTGAGAGAGATCAGAACTATTTACAAGGTGAGAAGTGATGGCATCTTAGATGTTACAGAATGCAGATTCTGAGCAGTGCCTTTTTATGTCTAAAATCGTCAAATAGCACATTTTTAGAAGCGTACATCTGGAGTGGACATTAAGAAGTCTGTTTTATTGTATTTTCTTGAGGGCTTGACTATATCTGGAGTGCTTTTGAGTGTGTGTGTGTGTGTGTGTGTGTGTTTGTGACTGTGTGCTTATTAATCTATTGCTATTAAGGTGTAGATTAATGCGCTTGCTGTAATACATCATCGCTTCCATAGTAACAACTCATTCAGGGAATAAACAGATTTTCAATGCTGTTATTTAACAAAGAACAGTATGTGCAATCATTGATATACATAAGGAGATGTATATTTAACATTTATAGAAGGAGTCTCCAGTTTCAGTGCTTTGTAACAGTCAGTACGTTTTCCGCTACGGGACTTTGCTCTTTTCAGTTTCTCTGAAACATCACCAACTCCATCTTTTGTCTCATTCAAAAGAGAGAAAAAAGAGAGACTGCTGAGCGAATGATGGTTTATAGCTGCTACAACGTAAGCAATGACAGGAACTAATTTGTTTCGCAGCTGTCCCACAGCATTAAATGTAACTATAAATGTTTAAGGCTATGATGTGTCATTGATTAGTTAAGTAAAACTTGTCATTTTTGAAAAACTGCTGTATAGGAAACATTGGGGTATAAAAGTAACAGTACACATGTTCCCCACAATTTACCCACAATGCCATTCGACTGCCTGCTGAAAGTGGTGCCAGTGGGGTTTAGCCCTTGCTTCATCTTTATGTAAAGAGAGTGATGCAGCAGCACTTTAGTCCTTCAGTCTGTCCAGCTCTTTAACCTCACTTCCAAAGCTTCAACATTCACAGTAATACCACCACCAATGCCATCACACTTATCATCTCGTAGATCGCTAACTAGCCGAGTCGAGTCTCTGCCATAGAGCTGCATTGCATTCTGGAACGTCCAGCATTTAGCTCAACATCTCCACTACTTCTGTGCTGAATTTCCCATTAATGTGATGTTGAACATCACTGGAAAATGGTAAGAAAATAACCTCTTGCTATTTTGTTTTTAGGAGGAACTCTTGGACTCGAGTCCAATCTCAAGATGTTTTCTGTATCGACTCAATTTTTTCTCTGACTTACTGCCATTTGTTTTTGGAGTAGACTCAGTCTTGGGCATTGGTCTCCCTAAGTATTGCCTTGGTCTAAACTGAGAGTTTGTCAAATGATGTTATTATGTTGTCGAAATGATCATGTTTTTAATTTCCACATGCACAAAGTTTGACAAAAGTAATTCCTTGTTCTAGAAAACAGACTAATCATTGGCTTAGTACATGAATGAAGCCAAATAATTTAAATAAAGGCTTGAAAAGGATTTGATGGTTTTCAGTCTCGCTTTCATTTGGACTCGATGTTGACTTGCCTTAAAACTATACAATGCCGTTCTTGGCTACAACCTACAATGTCTGGGAATTTCTTTCTCCTATTAAACACCATTGTAACTGCGCTCTCAGCTTCATCCTGTGACGTCAGTGTGGCACACAACCGCTACAGTTTTTCACAGGAGTAACGAACATACAGCACCAACTAACAAATTCGCACCACAATCACTAAACATATCACAAATATTTCAACATAAACATGTTTAATGTCTTTCAGGTAGGAGGTTTCCTTTAAATAACTTAGAAAAACCTTTATATGTACGGGGGGTTCAGGAGCCAAAGGCATCTATGCAATGCCTCCAGATACATGGCTGACCTAGAGCTAAACTTCTCATGCCTTAAGATGATTGTTTCCAGGGCAGCAAGAACAAGTAAGTGGCCGTTCAAAATCTCTTTCCCTTCTCCGGAGACACTTGGCAGAGAGAGAGTGACATGCTTTGATATGAGCTTGGAACATCACGGTCTGCATCTGCAATGAGGATTTGCTATGTGGTGCAAATAGCAGTGTAAATAAATCAATATACATTTCAGATCCTCCAGCAATTTATACATTTATAAAATTCTAAAAGTTCAGCAATTTTGTTTAATCATAATACAAAGAAGACCACAGCAGTATCAGATGGTGACAATATGTGAGACAAAAGCTGTTTTCTATTCTTCCTTATCTGTTCATGAAGGCCAAATTATTCCTCTCCAAATATGAGTCAAATTTGTGTGCTAAATTCAGAGCACTTTTTGCCTTGCATAGATCATGCCAAGAAAGCCAATGAATACAGGACTACTCTAAAATTTGATGTAAGAAAGAATTATGCTTTTAACTCCTGCCTATCTGTCGTAAAACATGTACTGTTCCTAAGATTGCTCCCCGAGAAATGCCGTAGCTGTTGTGGGACCAACACTGTTTTAATGCAATATGTTGGAGTAAGCACATTCAGAAATATATCCAGCAAACACATTTAAGCCTGGCGTCGTATACATAACCATTGTGCATGACTTATGACTTATTTCTTAAAATTATGGAGTGTAAGTTGAACTCCTGACCACACCACAGCCATCCATGGCCAGAAAACAGACACCAAACACAGAGGTGCACCATGGTACGATAATAAATCCATGCTCCCGCATTTTCTCTTCTTTTCCATTGTCAAGTAACCCTTATTTCTTACATAATTACATATTTGATATTTTACACCTTTTTTTTTAACCTTGCAAGAAGGAAGTTTATAGCAATTCAAGCTTTTAGCTCATTAACATTCCAAACAGTCCAAAACACACTGACTTGAGTAAAAGTACTGCTAGTGGAGTAATAACTCATTTGAATAAAAGCAGTGATCAAGGACCTTACTCAAGAGCAAGAGTAAATACGGCATCTGGTGAAAAAGGACTTCAGGAATTACTTAACGCAAGTAATCAGAAAATGTTTTATATCTAAGGAAGCATTTTTGAACATTTATTTGAACTAACTAAATGAGCTATACTCAAATAAACTCCATTGTCAACAGTATGTGTACACAGAAAGCTAATATTTGCTGACATTTTTTATAGCTACATAGTTGGCTCTCTAGCAAAGATGCACCTTACAAATGATCCTAAACATTACTGTAGGCTCTCTCTCTCTCTCCCTCTCTCTCTCTCTCTATAATTTTATATATATATATATATCAGATGTATTTGGACAATGACAGCCTTTCAGCATTATTTTAAGAGGTTCCACAAAAATATGGCATTTACCATTTAGGAATTACAGCCATTTTAAGCAAAGT
>CM074977.1:24947067-24958438 GCA_037576825.1 Pangasius krempfi
ACAATTATGTCACTTTGTCCAAATACCTTTGAGCCCCTGAAAATGGAGGTACTTTGCTGCAAATGGCTGTAATTCCTAAATGGTAAATGCCATATTTTTGTGGAATCTTTTAAAATAAAGCTGAAAGTTTACACTTCGCTCACATCTTGATTGTTTTATTTCAAATCCATTGAGGTGGTGTACAAAAGCAAAATCACAAAAACTGTCCAAGTACTTCTGGACCTGTATATATATATATATATATAAATATATATACACCTGAAGTGTAGATCTTTGACTGGAAACTCATTAAACTTCTAATTAAATTTGGTTGCTTTAAATATAATGAATATTTGAATTTTTTTTTTAACTCAAGTAAAAATACTTCCTTCTTGGCAACCTCAGTGACGCTGTGCTTTGTGTGGTCTCTTTCCAGTGTCCAACAGACTTTGGGCATCTCTTTGCCAAATCGTCTGTGGTCTTTATCCGTTTTTGTTCAGTTTTGTTCAATTGAAGACAAAGATGCTCAGAAATCTACCACGACCTCCCTCAAGACTGTCATACCAGGGGTGTCCCACAGGTGGGGACTTTTAATAAAATTTCATTTTGTCCCCAACATTTTGTCACACCTTTCCTTTGTCACTAGATTTCCTAAAAATCACTTCCTGTTTTGATTAATGCTCTTCCAGGAGCCTGGTTAGATCTTGGTCTTGTAAATGTCTTAGTCGATTTATTTTTTGTCATTGTTCTGTCCCTAGTCTGTTTGTTATGTCTGCCCTCTTTCCCTGCACCTGTAGGTGTTTAGTTACCCTGCCCTGCTATTATTAGTTCCAGGTGATCTTTGCGTATGTTTGTATGCATGTAGCCCTTTGTCTACCCTAGCGTTTGGTGTGTCTTTACCGGTTGTTCTTTTGATGTTGGTTTGATGTTCTATTACCTGTTATTCTATGACTCGTGTTTGTTTTGAGTGCTACCAGTAATTTTGATGATTCCTGTTTTTTTCAAAGTTTCGTTTTTTGTTCTCAAATCACAGACATTCCAGTTTCTGACCTGCAGCACCTGGTTCATGTGACCTGTCTTGTCTCTGTCGAATAAACCTGGCTTACATTTATTCCAAATCTTCTTGCTGTTCCGTCTCTTGAACCTGTGTCCGTGTTACAAAGTTGTGTTAATGAGAATTTTTTGGGGGGAATTATTGTACAAAGTAAGCTGCTACTTGCCTTGTAACGTACAGCTCATTGGAGGCACTTTAAAAAGTGAAAAGTAGCCAAACACAAATGCTAAAATCTGAACAGTGCCCAAAACCCAGGATGGCATGCCATTAAAACCATCTCTTTTATAGAATTCTCTGGCTGGATGATTTTTTTTTCTGCTAATCATGTGTAGGCACCCTAAGCACTGATCCACCAAACCCCACAGATCAGGAATAAACCTTTGCAGCTGATATTAGTTGTGAAGAATCTAAGTTATGAGAATTTTAAAAAAAAATCTTAGTTATGAGAATTTTATGACAAAGTTAAAAGGTACCTAATTAATAGCCTAGTGAAAGGTTATCTTTTGATTTTTGAACTAGGTTAGGTGTTTGTACAGTTGCATAATGTAGCTAGTTAGTTCTAGTTATAGCTAGGTACATTATCATTAAAAATAAGGAGTTAAATGCTAACATGCCTGCTATACAGTATATACTTCCACCTTCCCAAGTAAATGATATTTATAGTAAAAGGGCAAAATATATACTACCAAATTAACATAAATATACACTAATTGGGGTGCCTTTGCCATTCGATGATCAAATAAACAAATGGAAGTTATAGATGAATAATTAAGGCATTAAAACACAGCTCCTGTTTGTCTAACTAGTTATATTTCAAAGATGTCTTGTCTGAAAGGAAATTAAAAAATGGTTAGGTTTATGAGAGACTTCAATTCAATTTTATATTTTGTATATAACATTTGTCTAATATATTGTACAGCACTTTTGTCTATAGACATTGTCACAGAACTGGTGTAGATTTAGATGCCCATTGAACAAGCCAGAGGCAACAGAGGCAAGGAAAAACTCCCTGAGCAGAAACCTTAAAAGGGAACCAAACTCTTCTGTCCTTTCAGAAGATGAAGAAGCCTCATATAAATCAAGTACTGTGAAATTCATTCTTAACATATCTCAGCTTATTAGAAAGCTCAAGCCAGCCATGATATAGCACCCCTGGATTATGGTTAAAGGGCTTGCTCAAGGGTCCAACAGTGGCAGCCTTGGGCTTGAACCTCCAACCAGTAACCCACAGCCTTTAACCATTGTGCCACCACTACCCTGTTTCTGAAAGCCACCATTTACTTCATATTCAGTGCATTTTAGGGCATACATGACTAAACACAGCATTGTGCACTATGTTTGTCTGCTTCCTGAGCCAAAACAGCTGAGAGTAAAATCAGTCAAATAAAAGGTGGGAGCAGCTCTTCGTTCCAGCACACCAACAGTAATGATTTCCAGTCTGTCAGTTTCAGATCTCACAGTTATTTCAACAAGTAGCCAATTTTTTGATAACACAAAAGCCAAAAAGTACCACTAATCCAGCCCTCCTTGGTGAACTAAATAACACTTCCCATGAATGAATTAAGCTCTGCAATTATGTAATCTACAGACCAAACAGTGGTAGGTCAACACATAAAATGTTCATTACGAAGTTATGAAAAAAGCTAGTGGTCACCTTTTCTTATGACTTCATCTTAGACACAAACAAGAGGAAATAATACGAAGAATGTGAAAAACATACTTGCGTTCTTTAAAAGAAAATTCTTGACAAGTAGCCTTTCAAAAAGAACTTGCAAATATATGAAAATGGAGGACAAACTATACTGCTTTTGAGATGCGCTATGTGCTTGCTAATGTGCAATAATACATTCCTAGCTGATTTAACCATTGGAAATGATTTTACATGGAACCTAGAAATGCTTTTATACAATATAAACAAATTCAAAGAGCCTGAGGTGGCTGCTTTTATTTCATCCACCCTAACGACCATGGGCAATATCTTGTGTTGAGTCTGCTACGTTATTTTTCAAAACAGACTGTCATCCTCTTTCAAGCCTTCAACAGACAGAGTCAAGGTTTCCGGCCTCAGGGTCCTAAACAGCAGCCCTAACCACTAACAGATCCTTTGAAGCTTGCCAGTGAAGGATGCTTTACAAAATCATTGCCCTCAGTGATTATATTGGATCAGTGGGTCCTGAGGGCAACGTCACAGGGGTACAAATTCTAGTTCTGTCATCATCTCCAAACTTTCTCAGGGATCAGGGCCTTTCTGAATCGCAGACCCTAACAAACGATAGAGATGTGAATGGAAAGGAGTTTTGCTCATCATACTTTCTTGTTCAGAAGAAAGACGGTGGTATCCATCTGATTCTAGATTTGAGACAGCTGAACTGTACAACAATTCTGAACATACCTCAAAGGTGTAAAAGACATATTTGGAAAAGAAGGACTCAGCACCATATGTCATAGAATGGTCTTGCGAAATCACAAAACCTCAACCTGACTGAACTGCTCTGGAAGGAGTCAGAACAAATGGTTCATTGTGAGAGGTGTCCAAGTCTGGAAAGTCCTATGAGAGGTGCTATAGAGCATCTCAGAGGAATTGCTGGGGGAGAAAAATGTAAATAAATGTAAAAAAAAATGTAAGTAAATGCTAAGAAAGGTTTTTGGAGAACATATACAGTGAGAGGAAATCAGTAATCTGACCCTTTTTTTTATGTAATATACTTCTAGTCCTTATATTCATTTCAAATTTACATATATACATATATACATGAGTATAAACAAAGACATGTTTAAAAAAAATTGAAATATTTAGTTGCTATATTATAGGACATATTACCGGATAAAGTGGTTACTGAAAATTGAATGAGAGTGAGTGAGGGAATATTTCATGCAACAAGTAGCAATCATGGTAAAGGTTAAGGGGCATCCTGAAGTTCTCAGGGACAACATTATTAACAACATGGAAAAAGACACAGAGCCATGGCAAAGACCTTAAACATGCCTGTCACTACAAGTGGTTGTTCAAGTGGAAAGTGGAACTACAACTAATCATCCCCAGACAGGTACGCCATGCAAGATTACACAATGATAATGATAAAGAAGGTAAGCGAGAAGCCAGTAGTCACTCGAAAAGTGATGCAGGATGAGCTGAAAGCAGCAGGAACAACAGTTATATGGACTGTATCACAATCATCTTAGTTTTTACACCCCACACAAAACTCATCTGCTAAAGGAGAAGCGCAGAGGTGTGCATTTAAAATTTGCAACACAAGCATTTAGACAAATCATAACACTTTTGGAACAAAAGATGAAACAAAAACAGAACTCTTTGGCAATAATTCAGCTTGTCATATTTGGAGAAAGAAGGGTAGGGCAGTGGTAGCTCAGTGGTTAGGACGTTGGGCTACTGATCGGAAGGTCATGAGTTCGATCCCCAGCACCACCAAGCTGCTACTGGTGGGCTCTTGAGCAAGGCCCTTAACCCTCAAGTGCTCAGTTGTATAAATAAGATAAATGTAAGTCGCTCTGGAAAAGGGCGTCTGCCAAATGCCATAAATGTAAGGGTTGTGTGTATGATCCCAAGAACACCATACCCCAAGTGAAGTACATGATATGGAGCTGCTTCTCTACAATTGGCACTGGGGCATCACACGTCATTGAAGGAAACATGAATGGAGTGATGTACCGGTACATATTACACGAGAATTTAAGCTCATCGGGCAAGAAACTGAATCTGGGGAGAAGATGGATGTTTTAATAAGACAAAACACTCCAAACATGCAGCCAAAATTAATCAATAACTGGTTCCTAAAAGCAAAGCTGAGGGTGCTAGCACTTCATTTACAGAGGATTTGAAAATTGCGAGTCCATCAGAGGGACCCTTGTAACCTTTGGGAATTGAGGATGTCTTGCAAAGAGGAATGTACCAAACTTTAACCACAATGCTGCAAAAAGCTAATTACGTCTTACCATAGATGCCTCGAAACTGTGACAACAACAGCTTTGCAACAAAGTACAACAAAGTAAAATGTTAATTTGTGGTATACGAATTAAAAAATATCTTTGTTTATGATTATGATTGCATACATTTCTGTTCATTTGTATATGTACAAAGTCAAAATACATTATGTGTGTAAATCTGAAGTGGATATAAGCACTGGAAGTATATTAAATAACAAAAAAGTGTCCCAATACATATTCCTCCTCAATGTACTTTGCGTTTCAATTCCTGTGGTATATTATTGCAGACCAACTATAACTTTTAATGGGCATTGTAGATGAGTGCTTTTCCTCTAATTGCCTTCGTCTTGTGTAGCTAACTCTGACCACAAGTACCAAAAACACTTATTTGGTTAAATTCAAACCAGCTATGCTATGACCCACAATCTTGAGATGACCTTTGGATATTTGTATGTAAATTGTGGGCTTTGGCAAGGCAGTGCAACATTTTTACTGGATGTTCTCTAGCCAAGTGTTTCTTGTGTCTGGAACTTTTCTTTTAACAGCACATCACTGACAGATAATCTGTATTTGTTTTTGGACGGCTCATATGACTGTTCCTGATTTTCTCGATAAACGTATTTTCGGTAATTACTTTATTTTCCCTGAAATCTATCCAGTCGTCAAACCTCCACAAGACCAAGATTTAGCCAGAATAACACAATGCACACTGTAAATTGTGCTCATGAATCACGATGACCCAAACTGATTCAGACCCAAACTATCAAAACCTGGGATCTCTTTCTTGTGAAGAAACTTAACTTCAGATCAGAACAAACTCGACAGGATGACAGTTCAGCTCAGTTGGCATCTGTTATTGGTCCACGAGGCACGATGGTGTCTCGTGTTTAACATTAAATTTCATCTGCTAACATTTACAATTTGAAATCAGGGATTTAAAGACAATCTCCAAAGACAATCTTTTAAGTCCAGCCTAAAATCTTAACACCTTTTACAATTGTTGAGAGACTCGGAGATCTGGAATGAAAGTCCTTTGGAAGCTGATCTGTTTGAGCAGAGTGTATAAATAAGGAGGTGTAAGACCTGGACAGATGAAAGCACTAAAGTGCCGCTGCATCACTCTTTTTAGGTAGTGTTGAAGTGAGGGCTAAATCCCACTGCACCATTATTAGAAGGCTGTCAAACTACATTATAGGATACCAAAGTGAAAATAGTCCAGCATGTAGATGAAAGAAGTTTAAAGTAAAAAAAAAAAAGTCAAAGAATACTATGCAAGTTCCTCAGGGTGGATTTTTTTTCTTTAAGCTGTTTAGCTGTGATTAACTAAACAAAACCACACAGGACTACGCTTTTTTTTTACTGGCAGCCCACGAAAATTGCCATTTTCTCCTTTGTAACTTGAAAGAACACAGAAGAGCATGCTCCTCTAATGGGAAAATTATGAAGATGTAGAACGTTAAAAAAAAAAGGCCTAATAACCAACCTCGGCGTCAGAGGTAACAACAGAACTGAGGGAACGTTTGACAGGTAGCATTGCTTGATTAATGTGTTCGGATGCTTGAATATTTGTGGCGCAGGAGCTTCACTGCAGCAACAGTGCAAATGAAAAGACATTGATTTCAATGGTTCTTTTTTTCCAACTTGCAATTCCTTAATTCTCTTGAGGATTAGACTTGAAGAAAAAAATAGCTGCCTGAGGTTAATCAAGACTGAGAAAAGGTGAGTTAAGGATTGTGAAATAGGATGTTAAGCTCTTTTTAGGGGATTATGGCACTAAGTTCGTGTTTGAATTTGTGCATTGAGAACTGCTTGGGATTTTTGAACAAACTTTCCTTATATGGGCTCAAAATACACCGCTTTAGTTTTAGAAAATGGAATTATATTTTTACTAACCATTTGATCTTTGTAATATTGGTCATATTTAATGGACGAATAATGGAATAACAATAGTATAGAACAATAATAATAGTCCTGATTTATAAACTTGTGTTCAACAATCATGTGGTTATACAGGACAACATCAATAACAACATAGCCATAAAAAAAATAAGTCAAGAGGCTATTCCATCTGACTAATGCTATAGGCTACTATCTAATGAATGTTTAAAGTAGAATAGTTTTTTATAGTTGAAATTTGACAGCATACATCCAGCTAAATTGAACTGTTCAACAGCGAGGCACACACAGAGGAGCGAATATCTTTAACCGGGGTTGCCAGGTTTCAGCAAAAGTTCCAGCTCAAGTCTATCTTAAAGCACACAAAAGTCCTGAAACTAGTCCAGAAAAAAAAATTGGAAAAGGGAGACAGATTTTTCTTCTTTTTCTCACCCTTTGCTTGGAGAAACGAGGTCACTGTGGTGCGCACGCATTTCTGAAGTACTGATATTGTCCACTCTGTAATCCAGTGTTAATTCTGATTTAGTTTTAGTCATAGTCTTTAGTCTTTAGTCATATTTTAGTTATTTGAATTGTTTTAGTTTTTGTCGACTAAATATCATATGATTTTAGATGACTAAATCTACAGTAGTTTTTTACATTTAGTTAAAGTGTAGTGCATTATTTAATCATTTCTCTAGAATTTCCAAACTCATTATATACTCTTGGAGATAATATCTATTAACCTGATATTATGACTGGTATTAAGGTTTGAATGTGCAATACAGATACAGATTTAACTTCCAGGGCCAATGATTATATGTTCGGGTTTATTTTGTTCACAAAATGAAGGAATGAAGCTGTCAGTCCTTTTTTGTCCACAAGTCAGTGCCAGTAATGCTCTCCAGGCAGCAGCCAGCCTCTTTTTGAATTCTTTCTTTTATTTTCATAATGTTAATGTCAATCAGATTGCTTATTTTATTTTTCTTTGGAACAGTCAGCCTCCTATCTTCAATCATTCAATCGTGACTGGTAATCCTGTGTGCCCGATCCGTTTCGCTATGGCCTCCTTTTTGGTCTGTTGTTCTTTAGAGTCACTTTTGTACTTTGGAGCACTTGGAATGAGCTGTTGAAATATTCTGCTGAGATGCACTCGCTTTATTTGCACCCAGTGGCCCTTCCTCGTCATTGGAGGTCTTCTGTATTTGTGAGGTTGAATAAGGGATAAAAAAAAAACAAGTTCTTCTGATTTTTCTTTCTCTCATCCACTCCCTTCTCTCACTCATACACAATCGCACACCCAGCTCTAAGTTATCTCTATACTACATTTCTCCTCCTTTCTCCCATCATATATCTCACATTAAGTGTACTACATTTCTTCAAATGTGCATTCTTCTTTTTGGTACATATTTGTCTCAAGGTGAAGACAGTAAAAATGTACACTTATTATCTTTAGCGTGTCAATCATCTTTTAATTTACGATCTAAGATTAGCAACTCTCGGGCACTTCTCTAATCAGTACAGAACCGTGGTGGTTTCTTTTCTCTCGTATTGTATTCCAGTTTTGGCGAAAACATACCACTTAGGGTTAGCTGATAAAATAAACTTAGTTTGAAAAAAAAATATTTAAGTGTGCTTACAATTTGCATGAATTTCAGGATGACTCATGTGCAAACGTCGCTTCAAGTTCGTTGTGTTTCTACCCGTGATTGTCGCTCCACATGGTTTACAAAGGGTCTTGTTTTCCTTGACATCAAATGTGAAATTGGTGCGTATGTCTGCTCTTCTCTTTCTCCAAGACGCTGACATTTCTGTACAGTTTATGAGACATGCAGCGAGTGTATGCTAGCTCGCGTCCCGCCAGGTGCATCAGTACGTTACTCTCTCCCTCTCGCTCTCTCTCTCTCTCTCTCTCTCTATATATATATATATATATATATATATATATATATATATATATATAATTTCATCATAATTTCAAAATCATCTTTTATTTATCAAAGAAACAATAAATTATAACTGTGTTATGTGCTAAATATATAAAAAAAAATTATATTACATTTTTTATGAGGTTTTATGATTTTTACATTGTGTATGAGGTGTTCATACAGCTGTCCAGCTGTCCATTTTTATTTATTGATATTTCTGTCAATATATAAGTTTATGTGCTAAATTAACAGTAAATTACTAAATGTACTAATACTCTGGAAGGTTCTTGCTCTTCCTAATTTTGCTGATGTAATGTTTTAAATGAGTGTGTCTGTGTATTTACGTCTCATATCTGAGCACTCCTGAAAGTCTTACTGAGCCAAGGTTAAGCCAAGGACATGAATCCTGTTCATGGCCTACACCCCATAAAGTCACTTTTAATTAAGAAAAATTGCGTTTTGGTGTGGAGCTGTGATGTTGTTTTGTCCCAGCCCACCATTCTCTGTCAATTTTCACCACAACTGGGACGTAGAGTGAAGTCCAGAATGACGAACAGCACCGCAGACGATTCCAAGATGACCGCGAAAGCTGTGTTGCATCAAGAATTATATTATAATCAAACAAATATATGCCTCATGCTTGATCAAATATCATAAAAAAGCATCAACTTTAAGGAGAAATTACTCAACTCTTACAACAAGGTTCGACAAGCATCTGAACAGATTCCTCTACCGAAAACCTTTTCCAAAATGAAAACCCTTTTTTTTTTCAAAAATACATCGCAGAACAAAGTTTTAGAAAGGGTTCTTCAAAACTTCTTCAGTAAAGACAATTGTCAAAGAAGACGTTTCAGTGTTTTCATGGTCCAGAAAAATGCCTCCTTTTTATATTTTCCATTCATATAATGCCACAATGCCTCCCCAGGGTCCATTATTATATTCTGTTTTTTATCTTGTGTTATTGGGAATTATTGGATATAATATCATGGAAAAAAAAAAAGCACCGCTGAAAGAAGGAAAAACTGTAACGTCTTCAGCACAATGTTTCTTCCAACTCATTGCTATGGGGTAGAACACGAGGAGAATATTCACAACATGCCTATCTGGCTTGTGAACAAAAATGTTGAAGAGCCAACTGGTCTAATTAGTGAAATATTATGAATTTGGAGCAAATTAATTCAATATGGTTCCTAATAGCATCCTAAAACGCACGAGGGTGTACTGTTATAGGAAACGGTTAACATTTTGGTTCATCCAGGCTTTCTTTTTTCTCAGACAAAAACTGACAAGAACACTTACAGCTGTACCTCTGACACCGGAGACTCCTTCCATAAATGCTAAATAAACATCTCCATACAGAAAACTTTACCATATCAACGATTACACACAGAGTTTTTTAATCTGTCTGTGTGGAGCATCTGCTGTACACGTCCTTGTTTACATTGTCACTATAGAAATTATAATGTATTCAAACAAGCACATTAATATAAAGCTATAAACTCTTTCTGATACTGTAATGTAGACAAAAAAAAAGATTTTAATGGTAATGTTAATGAATTTCCTGTTAGTAGCACATCTTTAGTAAAAGAATATACAGGATGCTCCATTAGAACAATCTCAACTGCACATTTATTTCCATATCAACACATCTCCAGGCTATTTGAGGTACTTCATGACAATATGTCCTGGAAAATGAATTAATTTTGAGAAATATGGACAGAGGTCAAGCAGGTCCCCTACCTCGAGGTATTAAAGGCTCAAAAGGCTTTTGTGCTAATCATGCAAAAAGGCTGGTTGTCTGTGTACATGCACTGTTTTCACACGTATTAGAGTTCATTCAAATTCCCACAACCTTCTTACTACTTTATTACACATTAAAGCTAAATATTTCAGACTGCTTCGACAGTCGAGGTGCAGCCCTTGGGTAAAATGGGTACATTTAATTGAATTTAATTCTAGCTTCCTTTTTTCATTAGAACAGCTTATATTATAGAATAGCTTATATTAAAAAAAAATAATAATAATAACCGACTAGGTAGATGTCTATCATTATTTAGTCTATTATAGTCTGTTATATCAAATGAATTTGCAGAGTTCATTTCACATAGAAGTGTCATCTCTGAATCGAAAGAATCGACTCAGGAAAGTGAATTACGATATCTGTCTCTGCATGATTATTTGAAAATGTATAGGGATTCTAAATTGTACCAAAAATATGCTGAAATTAATCATTTTATGCAATATCAAGGAGTTTAATCTAAACCTTTCCAAGTCATTAGATTCTGTTTTTTTGTTGATATTGTTTTGCTCTCAGATACACTAATAAGCTCGAATCACTCGAAATGCATTGTAGTGACTATTATTATTCAGATATGTGTTAGTATTGAGTCAATTATGAATCTGCAAAATATTTCATTCCAAAGAATCGATTCAGTAAAGCGAATCATAATGACTATCATGATTCTATTCAAATAAATAAATAGGGATTATTAAAATATCAAATATAAATATAATCAAATAAATCTCTCAAAATAAAAAATCTCTCTCTCTCTCTCTCTCTCTCTAATATATATATATATATCGTACTCTG
>CM074977.1:24958538-25011562 GCA_037576825.1 Pangasius krempfi
TATATATATATATATATATATATGTGTGTGTGTGTGTGTGTGTGTGTGTGTACATAAAGTTCTGTTTTATTTGAAAGAAGTGAATCATTATGTCGTTGTAAGTAATCCCCCAATGCACGGGAAGACTCGGAGACTCAGAGTGGTGAATCAAATGAATCAAATGAATCAAATGAATCACATATAGCAGAGTCAATTCCACTAGCTGCCGTGAGATGTGAAAGTGGGCGTGGCCGATAAGAGCGCGCAGCTATAAAGTCTTGGCGTCTGAGCGCGTTGTGCTGCAGTGTGTTGATTTTAGACAGCGCAGGACAGCCACTTACTTCACACCCATCCTGAGCTTGTTTATTCATCCGACATTGCAAGGCTCTGTTTTCCATGAGGATGGCTGGCAGATACTTTCTCTGCATCTCTTTTCTCTTTGCACTGATTCAGTCTACTGTGGCTTCTGGAGATTTGCGCAAAAACCATTTAAACACCGTTGCGCACCACAATTCCACCCCTGAAAGTCCAGGTAAGACACTGCAATTTAACAAACACGCTGTTATGAGCAGTAACATACTTTTTCACTTTTTTTTTTTTTAAAGGAGAAATGTGACCTATAAAAACATGACAGGGTTGCAGCTGGTGCAGAATAGAAATTTTAATAGCCATAATCTTGGCTCATTTGGATAGATTTATGTCGATTTATTGTTTTTATGTTAGACATTTCATTTAACATGCATTACAAATAATTACCAAGTCCTAATATCATATTGCACCACAGCTGATACCTTCTGAGTATTTGATAACCAGAAGGACCTAAAGCTTGAAAAGGCAAATGTGATTCACTATGCTATATATATATATATATATTTCTATGTAATTTGGGTAATTTGTTCATTTGCTCGTTCTTTACATACTTTGGCCAGCAACGCATACTGTAGCTCTACCTTTATGAGGTGTTACAGGTTTAATGAGGTGTTTTGCTCCTATATTGTTTCTGTACCCTCAAGACCCTCATTTCCACGGAAAGAAAAATAAAAGGGTGCAGTTTCCATCTGAAATATCGCCTCCAAGTGCCTCAGGCACCTGGACCACGTACCAAAAAAAAGGATTAAAGTCAGAATTGGATTAAATCAATTCCCAAACAGGTACTCATCGTGAACTCGACGTATTTGTCTAAACAGGATTTGGGATTTCGCTTTGCTCCCATATGGAGGTGATGTTCTAGACAGGAGACAGAGCGAGGCAGTTATGTACTTTTCGCCAGCTCTGAAATATCTGGTTCATTATGTTTGATTCATTTGGCAGACACTTTTATTTAAACCGACTTGCAAATGAAGTGGAATGGTATCTGAGTAGTTTAGGGCTTAAGAGCCTTTTTTATGGGCCCAAGAGTGGCCCTCTGCCAGTCCTGAGGAAAACCGTTATCACCGAGATGTGTTGGAGAACCTGCTCTTAGAAGTTAAGCATCTAAAGATCTAAAGCATCTAAAGTAAGCATCTAAAAAGATCCTGATAGTAATTGTTTGTGCCGTTTTGACATTAAGATATATTCAGTACACAGTAAATCTGCGGCCGAGAGTGACATTACAGCGCATTAAACCCCATTCAAATCAAAATCAAACCTAATGAATATAATCTCTTTGTGCTGATTTGGCACGAACAATTCTTTCGATATTATTTTATCAGCGCCAAAAAATGCTTTATTAGGGGTCCAAGCATCCAAGCATGTTGTAGAATGAAACGTGAAACTTTGTCAGTACGTAACTCTGCATCCCTATTTACCGAGGTAGACCTGATTGGAAGTTGAAACATCTTTTCTTTTTTTTTTTTTGTCTCAAAGAAGTGTCCCGTCTTGATAGCTGCACGGTTGCTCTATTAAAACAGTAAGACTTTGCTTTATCTCTGGTGCTAAAATGTATTTTTAGATTTTTAGATTTAGATGTTTGAACAACTCTTAATTCTCCATCAGGAACTGTGAACGAGGATAAGCCGATAGGAATCTTTAGTAGGAGACGCTCTGTGTCCCCACAGAGACAGCACGTGCCGGTAAGCTATTTTACACAGAAACTATGAGGTTAGATGGTGGTGACAACCTGCTAACAACAAGGCTACCCTTTAAATAAAGCAGTCAGACAAGCTACATCTGCTTGGCTTGCAGTTCTGTTAGAGGAACTGTAATTTTTAAGGTCTCTCATAGTATTTTCACTGTGTATAGTTGTGTTAAGATGGCACTCTATTGCATTGTGTGATGCTCATTCTTTCTGTACTGCTGTATCATTTGCAGTACGATTACACTGGACCAGAATGTTTAACAGGATCTAACATAATGCTCTTTTCCAGTTTTCTACCCTACAAGTTCTGGTTTATAGCTTTTCCAATCTAAACAAACAGGTCATGTGTGTTGCAGAGGACCAGACCTGAGACAGGCAGTGCCAGTCCTGGCTCAGTGCGGCAGTGTGCCCGTCTGATGGAGACATGCTCGGCACACTCTCCATGCTGCAATCCCTGCGCTCTTTGCCATTGCCGACTCTTCAACACTGTCTGCCAGTGCTGGAGGATCGGCGTGTGCTCAAGAAAGAACTAAGTACCAAGTACTTATTTGTGAAGCATAATGAATGCTCTCACACCATTACCACATCACAAATGCATTCCGCACGCCCATCAGTCCAGACTGTTTTTCGAGCAGACACAATGACTCGCACTCACGCAAACTTTTGTGGGAAAATTTCACCTGGGGACAAAAACCAGAATGTTTTTGTATGAATGAACTTGTACATTAACCATTCACGACAAGCGGGCAGTCTTGGACACACACACACATACACACACACACTGAAAAAGAAATAATAAAGCATCCTTTTTATGTTCCCAAAATGCAAATGGTATATATAGTAGCATAAAAGTTAGGTGTGTAGTATCTTGGTCACATATTTGTAGGTCAACTCTGAGGTTCATCTGCAATGCTTTGAGGTATGAGACATAAAATATGATAATGTCATGATAATAACACAAATCTTTTATCATTTTTATCGTTTACAGTATTCTGCATGTGTACTTCATGCTAAGTGTAGCTTTGTGTAACTGATAGCAGCTCACTCGCTTCTGTTTTCAGTATCAAAGGTGCAGCCAAGGTGTAAAAAGCTGGTGCTCTATCTAAAAAGAATGTTAAGAAGGTTATATGAAGGCTTCTCTTCAGTGATCGGTAACTCATAAGCAAGACGATTGAAATAGTCTTTACCAGCACATCTTGGTTTTATTGACGTAGGCAGTACAACACTTGTGATGGATTAAAAGTGCCTGGAAAGCATTAGCTAAACAGATATTTTCTGGCATTATGTACTAGCTAGAATGGTGGCTTTGTATACATGGCACCAGTTCTAATCTCTTGTCCTGAGGACCCCTTGTCCTGCACAGTTTCAAGTTTTCCCATCAGAACTTAACAGCTAATCAAAACCTTGCTGATGAAACACCTATTCCAGGACACATACAGCGGATATAAAAAGTCTACACGCTCCTGTTAAAATGGCATGTGTTTTTGATGCAAAAAAAATGAATCCAAGATAAATCATGTCAGAACCTTGTCATCCTTTATTGTGAAATTGGAACCTATAAATTAGAGTGAAAAACAATTTTAAAAAATGAAAAATAAAGAAAATGTACAATAACCTGGCTGCATAATGTGCACACCCCTAAGCTAATACTTAGGTGAAGCACCTTTAGCTTTTATCATGGCATTTAATCTTTTTTGGGTAAGAGTCATTCATTTTGGCACATCTTGACTTAGCAATATTTTGCCATTCTTCATTGCAAAAGCATTCTAACTCTGTGAAATTGCATGGGCATCTCCTGTACACAGCCCTCTTCAGGTCTCCCCACAGGCTTTCGATTGGATTTAGATCTGGACTCTAGCTGGGCCATTCCAAAACCTCGATCTTGTTTTGGTGAAGACATTCCTGTGTTGATTTGGAAATGTGCTTCAGGTCATTGTCATGCTGGAAATTCCTCTTCATCTTAAATGTTTTAGCAGAAGCCTTAAGGTTTTGGGTCAAAACTGAGTTGTATTTGGAGATATTCATGATTCCCTCCACCCTAATTAAAGCCCCAGTTCCAGCTGAAGAAAAGCAGCCCCAAAGCATGATGCTGCCACCCCCATGCTTCACCGTGGGGATGGTGTTCCTTTGGTGATGTGCTGTGTTTTTTTGAACCAAAAATATATTTTATGGTGAAAAAGTTCAGCTTTGGTCTCATCAGACCATAGCACTTTATTCCACATGATCTTCGGAGATTGGATGTTTTTTTTTTGTTTGTTTTTTTTTGCAAACTAGCTGAGCTTGGGTGTTTTTTTTCCCCGTCTTTCCACCCTACCCTGTAGCCCAGATATATGAAGAATTCAGGCGATTGTTTACACATGTAAGGAGCAAACAGTACTTGCCAGAAATTGCTGCAAATCTTTTAATGTTGCTGTAGGCCTCTTGGCAGCCTCACTATGCAGTTTTCTAATTCATTTTAGAGGGATGTCCTGTTCTTAGTAATGTCACGGTTGTGCCATATTTTCTCGACTTGTTGATTATTGTCTTTACTGTATTCCATGGTATATCCAATACCTTGGAATTTCTTTTATAACCCTCTCCTGATATTTTTCAACAGTGAGATCCTGTACCTGCTTGGTAAGCTCTTTGTGGCCCATAGCTTTTCCAGATGGGTGTTACCAAGACGATGTCAGGAAAATCCTATAGGAATAGCTGTACTTTATTTGGGGTTAATTGGTCACTTTAATTGACCAATTGGCATGTGTATATTAATTAGTATTTTACATGAGTTTGATTGTGATTTGTTGATTATGAAGACTGCCACAGTTATAAAAGGGTGTGCACACTTATGCAAGCTGGGTATTGGAAGCTTTTTCTTTTCTTTAAATCACAAAAGTTTGCCATTTTAACAGGAGCGTGTAGACTTTAATGTCCATTGTAGGTAGCCACAGCAGCTCTCTGCCAACCAGGTTTATGGAAGGCACTAAGTGTGGCTTGCACAGTCCACACTGCTAGATATGTGAATATCAGCCCTGAAATACTTATCCAGTGTGCCAGGTAGCACTTTGGGCCTGTGTCAAATAAGCCCTGGAGAGAGGAGCACAGGTCTCAGAAACTAGAAACCAACACAGCCAAATGGACAGGTCACATTGAATCCTCAAATTGCCACAGCCTGGTTGCCAGCTAGCCACTATCAGGCTTGTGCAAGCTCTAAATGGATAGAGTCGTGCACTCAGGTCCCTAGCAGATACCTACCCACTACTAAAGATATCCACAGGGCCCAATCATTAAGGACGGGAGCTGCTGGTGGGAAACTTTACAGCCATAACCATTATCCATTGGGCAGTGATTGGATCAGATCAGTGCATAATGATGACAATGTTGCAGGTGCACAAATGAGAAATTCTGCTTTCTGACCCCAACTCCTTTGGGGTCTAGGGCTTTGTCAATTGTCAGATCACATGAAGCTTGCTTCTCTGCTCCAAGAAGTTTGTTCTTGGATCCTCTTGGACAGAGGTGTGATCTAAAGACTAGTCCCTGTGGTTCAGAACAAAGGGTTCTACTCAATGTGATTCCCAGTTCAGAAGAAGGATGGTGGTTTCTGTCCAATTCTAGATTTGAGAGGGCTGAACTGGTTCCTAAAAGCCCTCCCACTATCAGATGTTTGAGGTGTCTGCCACAAGACTGGTTTCACATCATTTGATCTGTGCAGTGCATACTCTCATACTTTGCCTTCCAAGGACACACATTCCAAATGAAAGTCCTACCATTTGGCCTCTCTCTAGCACCTTGGGTGATGGCCAGAGGTATAATGATACTGACTGATTTGACTGGCTTTTATGTGCTCCACCAACATACAGGCCATCCAGAACACATCCACCCTCCCGGCACACATTGACGGGCTTGGTTTATTTATCACATGCACAAAATGTCAGTGACAATTGTACATTGAAATGCTTGTTATGAGGCTCAGGTACTCTACAGCTGTGCAGTACAAGAGAGGAAAGAGAGGGAAAGAGATTATTTACAAAGGAAAGAGATTATTTGCAATGGCCAGTGGACAGAGTTATTTGGTAACCTTAGACAGATTACTTAGGCCTTTGTGTTTGGCCGCTTGGAGTGAAAAACAGGTGGAGGGCTGTGACCAATCAGTCCAGGTGCAGACCAAGCACTCCTGAATGCAACAGCCTTGTATGTAAGCTTGATTTGCCATCTTCAAGAAAGCCTTTCACTCTGTTTATGCTCTTCATTAGTTAATGGTTCTGACTTAATAGCGCTAAAGTTGACAAAACAGCATTTTGGCATTTTGAAATTATTATATAGTCTACAGTGATATGCCTATAAAGGTTTGGACATTTAAGACCACCATCCTGGGGCATTATTGACATTTTAATGGCTTCTCCACCATATAAAAAGGAGCATGGGAGGTTATTTCACATTCATTGGACAAATCTTGATGTTTTAATTTTGGACATGTTCTTCCACAGACTTTTTACAATACATTTTAAAGTCTCCAAAGTCATTATTCAATCAGTCTGTGTAAAAATGTATTTGGTTAATTTATTTGTCTGCAGCATCTCAGCAGCATATAGCATGATCTTTGTTTTTCTTCCCACTTTATTTAACTGGCTAATCTTGTTTGGAAGTGGTTCAGAAGCATCAGTGACAACGGACAGTGTTGCCTCGAGATTGGTGGCCCAACCAATAAAATTCTCACCTGAACCAAGTTTTGTTGAGTGTTTACTTTTAAAAAGTGTCGTATAAAAAAAGTTATTGTAAGTATTGTGAATTAACTGACATTTTCTGCACAGTACGTCCCATTAATAAATCCATTTTGATCTTCTTATCACATGGCATAACCATGAAGAAAGAATCTAGCAGAGATTTTTAGATGAAGGAATTCGATTAAACATTCCGGCATTCCTGTTTGAGCTTTCATTGAGTAAGCAATGCCTCCAGAATGCTTTCAATGAAATGAAAGGTTCCTTTAGAATAGGGAATATTAAATCAATTCAATTTGGAGACTTTTGAAGAGATCCCATTTGGTCTAGGTGTCTTTTTTTTTTAGACAGACTAAAATTGCTGCATTTTGTATTTCCCGATTTCTTAATATTATAACATTCGATCTGAGTAACAAGCATATATATATAGATAAATGGAACAGATATTGAGATATATGGAACATTAAGGTTTTGATATTCATGCTAGAAAACCCCTAAATTTCTGTAATCTGTATTTGCAGCTTAACAAGGCTGACACTTGTTACTTAGACAGTAACGTTTTGAACAGTGAAAAACAGATGGGACCTTATTATTCTCTAAGATCAATTACTCTTCATTTTTACAAAGTTGTCTGTTTCTCACTAAGCAATAGCTTTGTTTCCCTAAATAAGAAATATATAGTAATAAACACAACAAAGGAAGACATTTTGAGCCTATCACGGCCATACTATGAACATATATGCTGTTCTCAGTGTTAGTTTTCTCAAATCTGAAATTCACCTTTTAAAATTTAGAGTCGTCTCTGAAATGTAAATTTCATTGTAAAACATTTAACAATATTAAAATGAATTAGAAAATATAACACGTTTCTGGGCAACCTTAAAACAGTCTGCTGCTGACCGTCACTGGAGAATTTCAGTGAAGCACACTGTATGTAGCTAGCTAACTTCAGTAATATTCAATACTAATGTTATCTGGTGTTAGCCTCAATATTAGCTTTTACACAGCGCTGGAGACTTTTAAACTTGCCAGAACATTTACACCTTGTAAAACCAGCTGAAGATGGTCTGCACTGTTTTTTTTTTTTGTTGTTTTTTTTTATTACACTTCCTTTTTATTACTCTCACAGCTCTTACTCTCACAGTCAAAAGTTACTTTCTCCTCCAGATTACTGTACAGAAGTGTCAAGTTTGGACATATTTAATATTTTTTCAAATATAACACAAAGATTTGCAAAAAACAAGCAAACAAACAACAACAAAAAAAAAAATACACCACAGGAGATGACGTATCCACCAGAGGTGAAGTTTATTTGTTTAACTCACTTTCAAGCAAAATGCCAGAAGAACCTTGAGGTCATTTATTAAATCGATACAGGCATCAATTATACCTTCATTATTTAATCTGTTCTTATTGTTTTTGAATGAATGGTCAATAAAAATAAAAACGACGACATAAGTTCTTTCTTTGCTTTGAAACAAAACATGAAATCGACATATACACATTACTATCATCTTTGAAAATAGGTTTTGTTATGTGTTATATCTAAAGTTCATCAACTTGATATTACAAACCCGACCATGAACCATATGTTGGTCTGTATTTTTTTTTCCAGCCATTTTAAGAAATATCCCAAATGCTAGTATATACTCTGGTCTGATTATGATTAAATGGATCGGATTTTATTACCCATATTGCCCTGCAACCATCAGTCTAGAATTGTAACCATTGAACGAGTATGTAATGATTTATTAACGAACAAGATGTCAGTGAAATTTGTTTTTCCATTTATACTTACGTTTAATGTTGTGGAAGATCTGATTCAAGTTACCTGTTATCATGTACATTATGGCAGCTACTGTATAAGCAGTCATTCCCTCATCAGCCTCTCTTTTTTTCACTCTCCCTCTTGAAGCTAATTATGCAAAACATCGCAGCTTGTTGTGATAACTCTGTCGTGAATACTTTACCACGGCAGTAAACTGAATGACTGTTACAAGGTGTGACACTGGAGACCTGAGCCATGAATCTCCTTAAATTACCAAATTCGCCTTATGACCAATTACACTTTTTTCTTTGTAAAGCAGTCCCTGTGAATGTGCCTTTGATATTGAAAGGGTAATATATCAGAAGAAGAACATTACTCTACTATAAACTTGAGAAAAGATTTAATGGTGACTGTAGCACTCATCGTGAACAACTGGAACACATCTAAATTGAGGACAAAGCAGCTGGAGTTCCTTAAACTGGATTTTTATTAGGGATTAACTGTGCTAACTCTTTTTTTGTGCCAACATAGTTGGGAAACATAAAAAAAAATAACGTTTGTTGCCTTGATGGAGATTTCCAGTTAACATCCATGCTCCAATAAACAAAGCTCATAAACAAGGACAAAAAATAAATAAATAATATAATAAGAACCTCGCATTTTTTTAAAAAAAGATTTATTGCCAACGAGATATTTTCACATTGATGTTACCTTCTGGAAAAATATCATGTTTATATTTTCAATCTTCAATGAATATTTCTCCTTGATACGGACAATTACTGGACGTCATACATCTTCTTCAGTACCTTTCACATTTTACAACTTGTTTTTCCTGGCTGTGGTTTCCAAGTCCAAAGAAAAGGAAAAGGCATGCTGATTTGGACATATGGGGGACACATCTGGCTCCATTTTTTTATTGGGCATATAAAATTTTTTATTTGTTTTGGTTTTGGTTAAAACAATGCTCACATACAATTGTGCACAGCTTTGGTCGCTTGGGGACTTGTTAATCCTGACAATTTCTTTGCTGATTGTTTCAGATTGCTGCAGATGTTGAAAGAAGTCTGAAATTCTGTAAACATGATTTATTTACAAGGTGTTAAAAAGTGGTTATACTTAGGAATATATGTTAGTTAGAACATCTTCCACTTCAACTTCTTCAACTTCATTTTTAGGGCATCACCTTTTTTATGCTGAAAACAGAAAAATATGCACACAAGTTGGAATAGATACATTCACATCTCTAGAACTTCATAAATTTTGATATACCTCAACTGTAAATTATCAGCTTTAACACATCAAATAAATCTATTAATCATTCAATGTGCCTTGGACTAAGGCCTATGATACACTGGCAACACCACTCCTGTTATTTTTTTCTAGTATTATCTTATGGAAAGAACTTCAACCATTTAAAGAAACCACCCAAACACTTGAAAACATTGAGTCTGTCTTAAAATTTCATATGGCCAAAGAACTTTGTGTATTATTAATGATACAAACTGTACATTGGTTTACAGATTATAACATTCAAATGATGTATGTTGAAATACTTTGCAGTTACTTGTATTTAATTAGTATTTTATAATACTCGTACTTAAGTATTATTAAATATTGCTTGAGTAGATGGTATAGATACTTTAACATACATCATTTGAATGTTGCATTTGTGAAACCGATGTACAACTTGTGTTATGGATAATACACAAAGTCCTTTGGTTTACATATGTAAAATTCACATTATATATATATATATATTTAAAGCATAACGTTAGCTACATTATCTTTGGAAATAACTTGATTAATTGTACTTTCTTACTGTATTTAAGTACTATTTTGGAATATATAGTATGTCCTTTACTTAAATATATATTTTTTTTAATTACTCAGGTACAACTTTTGGCCAGTATGCTCAATTAGTATTTTCAAATTCCTTGTTAATTACATCTGAAATTTTTTTTTTTAACAAGTTCTCTTTTGTTGGAGCTACCAACAATTATTACAGAATGAGATGTTTCCTTTGCCTCCTGCGTTAAATGAAATATTAAAAATTCAAATAAATTTACTAGCTAGGCATGTTTTGTTTTGGAATGATTTAGCATTCATTCCAACAGAGTTATGTAAGGAAAAACATTGTTATAGTAAAATAATCAACAACATGATAGTTCAGGGTTCTTCAAATCTGGCTCTCATGGTCCACTGTCGTTCAGAGTTTAGCTCCGTCCCTAATCAAACACACATGAACAAGCTAACCAAGGTCTTCAGGATTACCAGATAATTACAGGCAGGTGAGTTTGGAGGTTGGAGCTAAAGCCTGCAGATTTGAAGAACCCTGTGATAGATCATGCTTCACTATTGCCAACATCAAATGTAGTAACATTTTAGACCTCACTGACAAGCATAAGCGATTGTATATCAATCATAACCATAACTTCTGTAAAATATTGTTCATTTTTATTTGTTTTTATGTTTATATTATCTGTTCATTTCTCAAAATGCATGAATAAAGTAGGCTTTTACTCGGATTTCTACTAGCCCTAGCTCTGTGACCAGTGGAATCTCAAACTCAAAATATTTTCAGCAGAATGCTACTATGGACTTATTTCTGTGAAAATTTCAGGTTTGTATCTGGTCCCCCACCAGACATATTCAACCTGAAAATGACAGGGAATTTTTTTTTTTTAAATTGCACTCTCTCACCCCCATAAAAAATAAACAAGAGAAGAAGAAATGTTCTGCATGCACACTATACTTACTCCCTAGGTACCCCCTAAAATAAATTAAGAATGAGACTCAAACCCTTCCCATTATAAATTGACCCTAATAGTGGAACTGTGAGCAATCTTGAGCATTACATTAGGACTTAAGTTCTAAGTCTAAGGAACAAGAATGTGCAAAATGTTTATATATGTTCATGTACCTTGGGTTCTAGAGATCAGTTTTTGTTCCAAGTAGCTAAGACCATTCTGAGCCGAGATATTGAGGTTTTGTTGTGTGTCATAACACAAAGATGGCCGCTGTGGTTAAACTAAGTGAAATAATAATACTAAAAAAATGGTGGTTTTGCAATGCCAATGCATAGAAGTAATCACTCAAAAAAAAAATGTGAAAAATTAAGAATGGCCAAGCAAACAACATGTACCAATTAGAATCAAGAATTTGACAGTATTGTAGTATAATAAACATAAACAACCATAAACTGTTGACATATTGTTTAGAATTATTTGCCTGGTTAAGGGCAGTCTATAGTGTTAACAGTGGCCCATCTAAATTAGTTTTTTTTTTTTTTTTTTTCTTTAAAAATAAATGCTTTAAAAGCAGTATATTATTATGAAAATAATAATCTTTGGGTGGTATAGTTACTATTTTTGATGCAAAGTTTTCTATTTAAGAGCTGGCAGGTGCTTAATAGGTGATGTTCAATGCGTTGTTAGCAACAGTTGATAGCAAAAAAATACATAAATAAATAAACAGTCATCAGCGAGTCATGTTTATTAGGATCACGTGTTGAATACTAACCACACTGTATGGGTAACTCCAGAGGAATATAGTTTCTGTGGCACAACTGAACATACGCTAATGCCAGCTTGCACACAGAGCTTCTGGAAGCATCTACAGCATCACACTGGCTCCTTTCACACATGGCAAGGAACTGCTCAGGGTCTACCTGAAAATGAGAGGAAAGGTAACATTACAAATTAACACGCTTTTATACAGCACAGAACAATAAACCATGCTGCCAATCGGCAACTGATCTGTTTTTATTAGCATATTTGCACTGTTTTAAGTTTTATTCACTACCTTTCAAATTTTTTATTGCTCATTAGTGATTTTTTTGGGCTGTAAAAGTTTTTTTTCCCCTCACATTTGCAGAAAAGATAATTTTGCGCAAAGATAATAATGGTTTCTGCTAAAAAACATATTTTATAGAAGTTGTATGGTTATATGGTGTGCATGCATACATTTTGAAAAAGGATTGTTGTCTAATTTTTTTTCATAATGCATTTAACAAACACTGAACTCATGGATTCGATTGTGTCTACTTGCCACTCTGAAGCAGGAGCTGAGAGGAGACGTAGTGGAGGAGAAGAAAAGTGAACAGGACAGGTTTGCTGCCGTTTGGTTCATGCAGGACTCAGATTCCACACTCACACAGTTAGAACCCACCTGCGGAAAAACGTTTACAAGAATGCTCATAAATGTGAACATTTAGCTATAGTAAGTATTAAATAAAAAGTGTGTGGTATGTCTGTATCCAAAAAAACATTTCGAATAAATTATTTTCATAATGTTCCACTTTAAGTAAAAAAAAAAAAAATTCTAACAGGTAATTGTTTAAACTTAAAGAGAAAGATAAAGAGCTCACATTCCATCCTTGTGTGAACTCGTCCACACTGTGGGCCTGTGAGCCATTTGGCAGTAAATAATCATTTCCCACCTCGTTATCATTGGTTCCTAGAAGTCCACTGGATACCCCTAATGGGAACAACAAGTCAGAATTAGAAACAGACAGACAGAGAGAGTGACAGACAGAGGCAGAAAGGGATAGAGACTTTCAAACAGACAGAGACAGATGGAGACGAAAATAGACAGACAGACAGACAGATACCCAGATACAAACAGACAGAGTCAGACAAAACACACAGACAGAGACAGACAGATACCCATAGATAAACAAGGACAGACAGATAGCAGGAAACTGAGATACAGACAAAGACAGTCAGAGACAGAAAGACAAAGTCAAAGACAGACACACACAGACAAGCAGAGACAGAAGGACACCCAGACAAAGACAGACAAGACACTCAGACAAAGACAGAGACAGACAGCGCCAGAATCAGACAGATACCCAGAGACAGACAAACAGACAGATGCCCAGACAAAGAGATACAGACAGACAGAGACAGAGATAGAGTCAGACAAACAGACAGACACCCAGAAACAGACAGATACCTAGTGACAGACACCCAGAGACAGACATACAGACAGACAGATACAGACAGATAGACACCCAAAGACAGATAAATAGGGCCAGACAGAGATGGACACCCAGAGTCATAGTGACACCCAGAGACAAACAGACAGACACCTAGTGAGAGACATAAACCCAGAGACAGAAAAAGACAGAGACAGACAGATAGATAGACAGTGACAGACACCCAGACTGAGAGACAGATCCCCTGATCTAGACAGATACACAGAGACTGACAGACAGACAGAGAGTCAGAAACAGGTAGACAGACAGACATGCAGAGACCCACATACACATCTGACAAGACAGAATTTGGTAAAATCTTTAAAAATGTGAAATTTCAGATATAGTGATATACAGAAGACCATGAGATTGGGTTGTACATTTACACTTACAGTACTTTAAGTTTTAAATTGAAAATTAAGTTCTCAGTTAAGTATTTAGTTGAGAGGTAGGTCTTCACAGCGACACAGATATTCAGACAGCCAGGGGAAGTTCATTCCACCAGCTGGGGGCCAGTATAGAGAACGGTAATAAAGCATGTCTTCCTTGTTTTCCAAGTCGAGTCAAGCTAGTGGCTCAAAGGGAAGAGGGAACAGAGCGGAATTTGATAGGCGAGGCTTTTGTAGTCAAGCATCAGTGTTTAATCTGCCAGCTACAGGAAGCCAGTAGATTGAATTTAGCAACAGGGCACCAATAACCAAATAATCTTTTAATATTAGACACATGCTGGTATAACTATTGCATCTAATAGGCACAGAACAGAGAACAGATATCTTACCATGCAGCCATCCATCTAGTGTTACACTGCACATGCTTAGTGGGGGGTCACATGACACCAGTAATCCTCTTCTGTTGGATACTGTGAGTAGATTCAGCTCTCTGGTCACAGTCACATCAGGATTAATGAAGGGTGTCTGTATGCTACGGCAATCCACATCCATCTGGTAAGAGAACAACAGACATAATATAAAAATGGGCAACCAATTATAGGAATAAACACTGTCTCTGTTATGCTGTGGGAGGAATTGTGCTAGTCTACCAGTTGCAAATCAATACAACGTTCTTCTGACTGATCACCTTTATCCTACGTTGAACCAGAGGCATGGTCTCTTTCAGGATGTCCCCACCCCCATCCAAAGGGAAAGAGGGCTCTTTGGATGGTTTAACAAGGATGAAAATGAGGTTAATCATGCCTCATGGCCTTCACTATTGCCAGATCTCAACCAAATTGAACATCTATGGAAGATTTGGGATTGGCAATGTGCTCAAAACACCAACTGAGGGAATATCTTTTGGAAGAAGGGTGTTCATCCCTCTAATACAGCTTAAGATTAATCTATACCATTGTGCATTGAAGCTGTTCTGGTGGATTGTGGTGGCCCAACACCTTACTAACTTGGTTTATCCTTTAATTTCTCACCCATCTTTCAAACAAAGGCTCCAAAAAGTCCACAATCCAGAAATGATTTTCCAAGATGCCAGTGTAAAATGATGTGAAATGTTAATCGTGTACATACCTGCTCTTTTGGACGGACCATAACAGTGGTGTTTCGCAGCTGAACCATGAGGGAATGCTGTTTTTCTGGCCAGTCAGATTTTAAAGTGATGGCAAACGTGTTCTTGGTGACATCAGCAGCTAAGACAAGGTCACAGGAATGTGGTATCTTTAACACTCGTCCATCAAATGACACGACGAATCCATCTGCCACAAGAAATGCTTGATCTGGATAGGAGTGAGAATCAAAAATGATTTAAAGTGAATTAAAAAAAACAACAACAAAAATGTCCTATGAAATTAAGTGAGAAGTTAAGTACTTGATCAGTACTACAAGGGATTTTTTTCGAATCTGTACCTTTATAAGCTTGATTCAACTAGACACACACACAAAAAATTATTCTTTTATTATTTCGACTCCT
Organism: Pangasius krempfi; assembly: GCA_037576825.1. NCBI lineage: Eukaryota > Metazoa > Chordata > Actinopteri > Siluriformes > Pangasiidae > Pangasius > Pangasius krempfi. Next base: position 24,973,934 of record CM074977.1, read on the forward strand.
TCTGGCTCTGAGCTCAAATTAAACCCAGTTGCAAGTCACCATTGCACCATTGGTTTAACACTTCTCAAATACTTTAAAGTGAGCCAGTTTGAGGGATCCCACCCGTAGAGAGCAACCATTTTTCCCATGCCAATGCTGTTACTTCTGGCTTAAAGCTCTTGAAGTTGACATGTCTGTTAAAGCCTGCATGGACCCTCAAATCTGTCCTTACTAATAAACAAATCTTGAAACTGGTGATGAAAAAGTAAAGGCTGACACTCAAAAGGATGAGCATAAAGTGCTTTGTAAATTCTCAGCCCATAGGATGTGATTGTTGAAAGAGGAATGGTTTGTGAAAGCTATGCAGTGTAGGATAGTTTTCATACCTTAATTGATTATCTCAGTATGGCTATGGGATTCAGGATGAAAACCAGAAGAGATGTTGACTGATATACTTGCTGAATGTTCTCTAAATCCATGAAATTGGATCAGAGTCAAAGGAAAGGAAAGGAAAGCCCTTTGAAGTCCAAACCTGTATGAAAAACACTATACCAATAAAATTTTGATTTGACAGATTGATTGAATCTTCTTCAGAATGTTCTTCATCCAGCAAAAGAATGGTGATGATTTTTGTTGTCTCTTAAACGATTGGACCATGGGCAGTGGGACCAGTTTCTCTGTTGTGCTGCCTATTGGTCCATGGCCTCTATGCCCCATCAAAATTGAATTCATAATTTAGGAACTAGGGACAGTGTTGCCAAATTACTTTTCTGGCTCTGAAGGTTTAAAATGTTTGGAAAGGGCATCTGGTACATCCTTGTTGAAGACAGGGTTTAAGTCATTTAGGTTTGTTAGCATGTTGCACCTCTTCCAGCCAGATCTTTACTATTCCATGGCCTGTTTAATAGCCAGCAGTTAATTGTTAATAATAGCTTCTTTGTGTAGTGGAAAGATGATGAATAGAAGGTAGAGGGATAACGCTGAGGAAGCACCTCTCCTAACTTCAAACATGTATCCTCTTTTACAATGTTAGGAAGCAATGGATTAAGGTGGGCCTTATACATTATGCCCAAACTGAAATGCTGCTTGAATTTAAAAGGAATGCCTTTTATGCCTCAGGAGTATGTTGCGTGTGGGATTTATTAGCCAGGGCAGTGAAAGGTGCTGCTTAACTGCTAAATTTCCAGATAACGTTCCTGTGAAAGTTGGCAAAACAATACAGTTGTTATACCCACTTAATGGAGATGGATAGGTGATAGTTTGGTATATTTAGTCTTCCAAGGATGCATCTGGACACTGCTTTTAGAGATGATAAGCTACAAGAAGTAAACCTCATGTTTATCTGGTTTGACTTAGAAATGGTTCTAAAAGGGGGCGATGAAGTTCTTCTCAGGCATGGTAGATATGTTCCCAGAGTTCCCGGTTCAATCTGAGCTTGGGTTACTGTCTGTGAAGAGTTTTGCATGTTCTCACTGTGTTCATGTGGGTTTGCACTGGGCTTTCTGGTTTCATCTCAATAGGTGCCAATAGGTGGAATTACTAAGATAAATTGAACATATGTGTCAATAATTGTGTGAATGTTTGTGTACATGGTGCCATGGATGGACAGGTGTCCCATCCGGAGTGTATTCCCACCTCACACCCAGTGTTCCTGGGATAGGCTCTGGATCCACCGTGGCCCTGACCAGGATAAAGCAGGTACTGAAAGTGAATAAGTTACATTTCACCATGATGAGGGGTCTTGAAGTACGGCTGGGGCATTGTTTCACTCAAAAGCAATTATCAAGGCCCCATAGTGACCAGTAATGAATGCAGTCTTCCACTCATTTCCTTCTGAGATGCAGACCAGTTGGTAGAACTTGAAGCGGTCATGCTTGGTGAACATGGCTGCTCCTTGGAGCAACTTGAACAACAAGGACATCAGTGAAAGGAAAGAAGAGAACACTCAGGCAGATGGACAGGTTGCATGATGTGGAATCCAGTCACAATGTAAGAAAGTAGTAAGTAGTAAGAAAAAGTATAGGACTGTATGGTTTCTGATGATGGCCTTTGAGTAGTAATGTGACTACCAGAGATGACAAAAGTGATAAGTGTTCTGTGGTCACTCAGTGGTTAAGGCTCTGGGATACTGTGCAGAAGGTTGAGTTCAAGTCCTAGCATCTCCAGGCTGCCACTGTTGGGCCCCTGAGCTAGGCCCTAAACCCTCTCTGCCCCATGGCTGACCCTGCGCTATGACCCTGCGCTATGACCCCAAGCTAGGATACCTTGGTCCTTGTATTTTTTAAAGGAATTCTTATACTCTCACCTGTACATTCACATCTGTCATCTGGAGGATCCCCAGCCATGGGAGGGGTTTTGTGAATTATAATTGAGATGATAGTAAGATATGTTGGCTATTCTGTTTTTCAGGTGTTATATTTATAGTGCTATAAATCATGAAATGAAATCCCGAGACTCACGATTGAAAGGACTGTCCATCAGTTTCCTCTTAAGCCTATAGAGCTCAGCTGTGATACTTGCTGAGTTCAGTGAGAGAAGAGGCTTCATGAGGAACTCCTCCACCACGACTTCTGCTATGCCGACCACTGACCGCTTTGTCCATGGATTACGCAGTAAAGGAAGACTCACTGTCACTTCCCCGTCCCTGCAACAGCACAGTGTGATCACAAGACAGAAAATATGTTTCATCTTTTGGTGTAAAGTCTCTTGCTTGTTAAAGCCTGAACCATGGTAACCATTCACACTAGCAAGCAACAAGTCAAGCATTTGTACTTTGCCTTTGCAGGCGTGTTGCGGAAGCTTAAATGGGAACTAATTGCAGGTAGGAGCTAAGGTTAGTAAAGTGGGGAACTGAAGAAATGTTGGACAACACATGTCATAGGATTGGTCTGAGAAATCAGTCGAGCCAATCATTTGTATTTGTGGTTTTATGACATCATACGTAATTTGCACAGAATTAAGAAAATATCAATTCAAATGTCATTTTGTTGCTTGCTGCTGTCGCTGAAATTGGGGCTCCCTGTTGATCATGTACATAGAAAATTAATGTTGCTTTCTAATTTTTTTTTACTAGTGTGAACAAAGGGTTACAACCATGCGCTCACCATTCCTTAAATATATACTGTATTTTGTTTTTATTTCCTGCAATCCTGCATTCTCATGATATCCCCTAGTGGCTTGGGGGACCTAAGCAACTATTAACACTGCTTATAAAGTATCTAGCAGATATATATTACGATATTTTTTCAATGACATATATGAGTCAATGAAATTACTATACACATGAAAATTAGTAGCATTTGAAAGTACATCAAAATGTTGTTTTCATGTCATCCTAAGAAAAGCAGTACAGCATTCATATATAATCTGTAGTTCATGCATTTCACAACAGGTACAATCCATTTAACACCCATTTTGCAATCCCACCTTTCAGAGTACTTGTACATGAAAGCAAGTTGTCTTCTAAATCCTACTAACATCATGGCCAATCTGGACTCAGCCCACTGGACCGTGTGCTGCATGACCTGAAAAATGTGCCAACGGAAAGCTTTATTCACACTTTTTACTGTAATAAATGTAACAGCATGGCGCCAAGATAGACTGGAATTTGAGTGCTCAAGCAGTCAAATGAGTAATAAGTAATAAATCATTATATTGTATAGTGCTTTTGAAAAAAAAAAAATCAATGTAAATGTAAAATCAACAAATATCATACAAAAACATGCAACTAACAAATGATGGTAATGAGTGAAAAGTTAGGTTTTAAGCTAGGCTTGAAAAAAATTGCAGGTAAAGAGATATAGAAGTAGAGATATCTAAAGGTCTGGGGCCATAACACTGAATGATCTTTAACCCCAGGGTCAAACTGAATGCAGGGAACACACACAGTGTGCAGTGTCGAACTGGAGAAGCCAGGATTTACATGAACTGTCCTCATCTCACCAGGTCAAGAGCGGTGATGGCAGTGCGGAGAGCAGTTATGGATGGCGTCCTCAGGTGGTGATTATGTAGAACTGCAGGCAGCATCTGCTCCAGGTCTCGGCTCCACAGGCCCAGTAAGCCGTGCCACATCATGTCCAGACGATCTCCTGAAACGTCATGGTACGCTCCGGCCAGTGTGGCCAGCGGCTCTGGGTGTAGACGTGTTAAATTACAAAAAGTGTACGCATTTATTTCATTATATGTGAAATTTATATATGAAATATATATATTTATATTTGACTATGAAATTTATATATGAAATAATGTTATTCACATGACAACTGGTATTTAAGAATACATGATTTAAAGCAGAGTCAATTTTATATGTGTCTATGTTTCATAAGATGTCTATCTTAAGCATTTTTTTTAAATGTTGTGTTACCATCTGTTTTGCTTAAAGGGACAAATGTACACTTCTATTCTTCCCTACTGCCTTTAATCAACCTGTTTCCACTTTTAGTGAAGAATGATGAGTATTGTGGGAAAAAAAAAAACACTGGTAAAAATGTACTTGTTTCTCAGAACTCATATAAATACAACTATTCTTATGGATGACTCAGACATTTGGAGCATAATATAAAATTGCACTGAATAGTGAAGTTTTACGTTTGACTGTTTATAGCTGTTACAATTTAAGTGGTAACATTAACATTCACAGACATTTCACAACTTTTCATGTAACTACAAATGGATAGATAGCATGACGTATCATTCATTAATAAAATAAAATAGAGTAAAAAAATGTTAAGCATTGGCGAATCGCTGTGGTATATGAGGAATGAAACACTCTGGGGTGTGCTGTTATAGGAAAACAATTAAATTATCCACTCATAAATAATAATTTAACTGATCATTCAATTAAATGGGTGGAAATGCGACTCTAAATAAACTTGTGCCTGGTAGGCCTAATCTCGAATTTATAGTGCTTGTGTGTGAATCAACTTCAGCTTGGATTTTCTCCAGCTTGATCAGGAATCAGAGAAATCCCAGTTGTTTGATGTTCTATGTTTTCTACAAGAACGTTGACAATGTTGCTTAGCCTCCCTAAGTGGAAAACTCTGTATGAACATATCGGTAACATATTGATCAGCCATTTCCTATGTAAGCTACATCTATTCATTATCAACTCTACTTGTCTCTTGGCCTAACAAGGCCCCACTCACTTTTGAGCTCTTGCTGGACGAGTTGAGACATGTGCTGTAGAATCTGGAGTGTTTGGGGCAGGCTGTGTGTAAGGGTGTGACGGATGGACAAAGACACCCAGAGGTCCCACGGCATCGGTGCTTTCTGCAGCAGCAGGTTTTCGGCTCGGCGGGTCACCTGCAGGATTGCGTGGCTCACCTCCTGCATTGGCTCATTTCCTCCGGCCTGGACAAGGATTGTTTTTTTAATTAAATAAAAAATATATTTGTATAGCACTTTTAACAATTGCCATTGTCACAGAGATATCTAAATGTGGATTTAGATCCCTGATGAGCAAGCCAGAGGTGACAGTGGGATGAAAGAAACTCCCTGAAACGACATGAGGAGAAATCTCAAGAGGAACCAGATTCAAAAGGGATCTTTAGATGACGCGATTAAAAATCATTACAGTACAGGTGTAGAAGAGTAAAGACTGTTGAAAGGATGATCGGTATGAGCGTATTATGAATAAATGCCTTCATGATTACAGCAGCATGTGTCACGGATTTTGCCTCTCAAGCCCATGACGTGTTTCCCAGTGCAACAATCACTGCACTCTTTTGTCTGGTTTTGAGTTTATGTGCTTTTGTTAAAATTATGGCTATATGCTTTTGTTTTGGTTTCTGTCCTGTCTCCGCCCCTGTCTTATCATTGGTTGACTTCCCTAATATGTTCGGCTGTTATGTGTTTCATTTTGATTAGTTTAGTTATTTATACCCTGTTGTTTGTTTTTCTCTTTTTCTCTCCTCACGAAGTCTTACCATGCTGTTCATCTCATTAAGGTTTGTGCCTGTTTCTTGTTTCCATGTTCCTTTGTTTGGACCCGCAGCTGAATATGGATTATTCCTGTGTACCACTGTCTACCTGTTCCTTGACCTACGCTATGGACAGTGACAATGATTCGTGGATTGCCCCTAATAAATATCACGCCATTTTTATGTACTTGTGTCCTTTCTCCACCATCTCTTATTGACACTCACAAATGTGAACATACCCCTGCCATTAGGAAAATCCCCAAGGATGTGAAGCATCTATTTCCATAAGTGAACACAAAATGTGGGTTGTAATCATTACATAACCAATAAAAGTGTTCGAGAAATGTAATAAATCTTGACCACTTATCATACACCTCCGTCCTCCTCTAACCTGTCTCCTGAACTCCAGAAGAAGATGGTGCAGCCTTTGGACCCTCTGCAGCAGCTTCCTCTTCATGTGCGTGGCTAACTGCTGCAGCCGTGCCTGCCAAGATAGGAAATCATCAGCTCAGAGGAATCGTGGAATGTGGCAGATATATTACCTTATGGACATATATCTACTTTTCACCTCACCTCTGTTGCTGCTAAGCACGCCTCACAACCCTTTGCGCGAAAGACGAGGCCGCGATCGACCACTCCCATGGAGATCAGTGCTAATGTCTCGTTCTCAATGCCACTGCCTCCTCTTTGGGTCTTAAAGGTTAACCAATGGTTTCCCTCCAAGCAGAGGGTCATCCGGAGGTCATCAGATGAATCTGAGTGAAGATGGAGACTGAAGAGGGCTCTATGCTTGCATAATCAGCTCATATAGAATGAAAAAAGAGGCTTTTAATGCTGACCACTGTCATATCCAGCAGCAGCTTGTAAACACCGTTTTCCCAGTGTAGTCTGCAGCCAGACGAGCTCACTATGGTCGAGTTTCGCCTGAACCTGCAGCGCTGAATTCCTGCTTGCGGAGTGTACACTTCCTCCCAACTCAACGCTCCAGTTTCCCATCTTCCACTGCAACACACAACTCATCCTCACGATCTTTCCAAACCTCCAGAATTCAAATATAATAACAATAATACATTTTATACAACAGCGCTATTGATATCTCGCATCTGATTGGTCAAACGTGTTGACTCATTTTCTCTAACAGCAGCTTTGACTGTATTGCCAGTTGTAATTCAAACCGTTTTTATGGTATTCAAATGGTGGTAAGAGGACCTCAGTGAGCAGGGAGTAGTGGCTGCGTTGGGCGCTGCTGGTGTTCCTGAGCGCAAAAACAAATGCGCTCTGCTGGGTCTGACCAGATAGTGACACACTAGTGCGGCTGTACAGCAAGTCCTTCCCCAAGTTCACTCGGTGAGAACCAGACCAAGACAGAGCCTGTGGAAAAAATACAACCATGCCTTGTATTACAAAAAAAAACCTCAAAGAAAGGTATGGATTGGGAAGAAAATGGAGCAGTTCTTAAGTTGTGAAGGAATTCTGGATTCTGATTGGCCAGAAGGTGTTGATTAATTTTGTATAACAACAGCTCGGACTGTTATTTAAAAAATATATTATTGTTTCCATGGTAACAGCGAATTCACAACGATTTTTATGGTTGATGCTTAACATAAAACGGATTTAAAAACATCTGTAATCGTTGACATGGTGAAGTTTTTTTTGTCAGGAGACGTAAATGTGTGACTTGAAGTTTCCTGACATGGGAAAGTCTTCTGGACAAAGCTGAACATGATAAGCTGCAGGGTTTTTTTTCCTTATTAACTTCAAGGGAGAGAGAAAAGAAAGGCTGTGACGAAACATCTGTTTACAGCTGCTACAAAGCTGTAAGTGATAAATTATGACATGTTGTTCATTGATGGAAAAAAAAAATAGAGTTGGCAAATTGTCATAAGTGTTTATTTATTATGCAAATGAGGGTAACCTGTTCTAAACACAGCCATCGTGGAAATAACACTGTGTTCAGATAAGCTGTGAGAGAAATACAGATGTGCTGTAAGTTATTATGGCCCCGGTAAGTGCCAGGCCTTTATGGACATTCATATTCACACAATGCACACACACACACACACACACACACACACACAGTTAATACAATAAAAAAGTATGTGTACTCACTGGTTGTGGAGGACAGAGCCCCAGGAGGCAATGGTGTTCCAGGACATCTTTTAGGTTAGAGTGTATCTGAGCCAGGAGTGTATGAGAAGAACATGGGCCAGGCGAGATGTTCTGGGCTGAAGTTTCCATCTGGACAGTGTGCATTCCTCTGTCAGCCTTCTGTTTAATAGAGCATGAAAATACACACACACCAACGTTAATGACGCTTTTCCATCATCCAGGCCATCAACTTGTCTACTAGCAGCAAACCAGTTGCCCCAGAAACACTACAAATAGACAACACTGTGTTAGGATGTTAAAGTCCAATCCATAAGTATTGACACCCTTCGTGGAAATTAGCAAACATCAATATACATGCAATGGGTGATACTTTGAAAAGAAACACTTCGGGACACTGTATAGTTATTTATTTATTTAATCAGTCCACCCCATTGATAACATTGGTACCCTGATGTTATTAAATGATGAAGCCTACCTTGGAGAGACGGAGCCTCTTTCTGTAAATGATCTTGGACCCTACTTCCTGAAGAACATTTCAAGTTCTTTTATATTTTTTCAACAGGGTTCAAATCCAGAGGCAGAGATGGGCATTGCAAAACTGATTGTGTGTTCCTGCGATTATTTAAGTTGATCTGGATGTTTGTTTGGGGTTTGTTTGTCCGTTGGAAAATCTATCTAAGTCTTAACCTCCTGGCAGAGGCAACCAGATTTTCAGGGTCCTGTTATTTAGCACAGAAAGTGTACATGATAGTGTAGGTGAATTCTGGAAGTTTCAGAATAGCAAGAGCCAACCAGAGAGGCAATGTAGCTTCCTGAAAGTTCCTGGACATGAGCAGGATGTGGTAGACGATTCAAATCATCAGATCATCACCACCTTCACATTAACACCACATGAATATGCTATTCTCTTAAAACTCAAACGTTTTGTAGCCAGATACTCCTTTAACTATAAACTCTACGTACATATAACCATAACACAGTACGTAATGTAATAACTCTGGTAATAGTTGGACATCCATTATTCAGATTTCAGTTGGTTTCATTGCAATTATTGAATAATAAGATGAATAATTGAGGAATCATCTGCAGATTAAAGATATTATATTCTTATTCTTGTTATATTGTTATTATTAGTCAAATTTTCTATTTGCTGTTGCAATTACCTGATATTTCATGCTTTGCTTAATTCTCTTGTCACCCCACTTGAGTTCTGCTCTTTGGGAGTAGGAAAATCTCCCCTCCTGTGCCATCGAGACGCAGCCGTGGGCCTCCACAAGAGGGAGAACTGACCGCATCTGAAATTCATTGTGACAAAATCTGCAGTCACTAAAAAAATATTTTGGTCAAATCCCTGTTTATTTTCCACAGAAATCATCCTAGACATATTTCAGGGTTAAAATAATCCGAACATAATTCTTGTTGGTCAGAAACATTGCTCATGATCCCAAAAAAAAAAAAAAAAAAAATCCTTCCATTATTTATTTATTTATTGGCCAAAAAATTCCATCTAAGGGCATTTCAGGTTTGTGAAAAGCCTGCAGCATCTAGTCCATAATAAATGGGATCAAGGTTGCTTTTTAATTTTACTGAAACTGTTGTTGCTACTGAAGTCTGAGGTTTAAAATAGTATCAGTAGTATCAACAAAAAAGCTGTTAGTCGAAACAGATTGGTCAGGGAGTGTTGATTCATTTATATTAATGCTCTCTCTCTAGTACATTCTCATTTATGTAGTAACAACTTGCACAGGGACTTGTGTTGTCGTATAAACGGATTAAAAACTTGTAACTGTTGATATGGTCACGTTTTCTGTGAGGAGATGTTTATTTATGGAAGGAGTCTCCAGTGTCAGTGCTGTGGAACAGTCAGAGGTAAAGCTGTAACTTGAAGGTTTCCCTTTATAGTTTCTATGCAACAAGAAAAGCTGCATTTTTTTTTGTCTTATTAACTTCACGAGAGAGAGAGAGAGAGAGAGAGAAAGAGAGAGAGAAGAGGCTGGTGAGTGTTCATATAAATGACTATTTATATCTGCTATAATATAAATGATAACAAGAACAAACTTGTGGATTTTCCACAACATGACTTGTAACTAGAAATGGATAAAAAAAATGACGTCATTCATTAACATATAAATATAATTGCCAAAGTTTGCAAATTACTGTTGTATAACAGGAATAAAACACATCAGGACGTCCTGTTATTAAAAGAATAATCAACTTTGTGGTGGTATCAGTAACTCCGCTTCACGTCCGTCCACATCACACCACCCCATTGTTGATTATTTTCCTATAACAGCATGCGCCACGTGTTTTATTACTTGCGTAAAAATACTCTAATTATCGACTTGGTATTGATAACACTCTTCAATTTCGTATTAATGAATTTGTAAAAAATATACATACAAATGCTAATCCTTCATAAATATTAACTTTAGCCATCATAACTTTTTTTATTTGAGGTTTGAGACAAAATAAACAACCGAGCAAATAAAGAAACAAACATGGCTTGACTTTTAATTTCAGTTAGAATTGTTCGCCTTACTTTGAAATATCTGAGTTACATTTGAGCAATTTTTAACTTTGACTCAAGGATCATTTCAACTTCCACTTCTAAATACGATTTTTATTTTATTTTATTTATTTATTTTTTTACAAATTCATTTGGCAGACACCCTACAATGCATTTGGATGAGAGGTTTGGGATTAAAGGCCATGTTCAAGAGTGGAATGGTGGCTTTCTGGAACCAGTGGGGTTTAAATTACTAGAGCTAGATCCCTTTAGCTAGAACCACCAGTCTGTTCTGTGTTGTGTGTTCGTGCATGAAGATGCACCTAATACACTAAATCAGTGCCCTCTGGTGGACAGTAAGACTAAAAACTGATCTGTATTAATGTTTTATTGTTACGTTATTGCAAAAGGAAGCATGATTTACCTGTCCAGGTGACACAAAAACACAAGCCTGCGTCATGCTGAAGTCCTCGTGGCTCCGGTTACTAACCGTCACAGAGACATTCATGGGCGTCCCACGGTCCCAGGACAGATGGACCTATTGAGAATGATACATTACTCATCCAATGTTTCTGTGAATATCAACCTGAGCAGGATATGTGTGTGTATGTGTGTGTGTAATGTATACCTGATTGTTCCTGCCATGTCCTTGTTGTTGTGCGTGGTTATGTGAGAGCACTTGCAGGTGTAAGTGGGAGAGAGTGGATGTAAAAGGTTGTTTGAGCTCGAGCTTGGCCTCGGTCTGTCTGCCTGCAGAGTTCCAAGAACCTGTAGCTCGTATCTGCACACACACACACACACACACACACACACACACACACACACAGTAAAATTGATATACAACTGCGAGTTGTGCTTGTGTTCACTGCGAAAAGAATTTAGGGAAGCAGAAATGCATATTTCAGAAAAAGGTCACGCCTGAGAAGAGACATAAGTCATCTCAGTCCACTTCCTACCTGCTCCTGCGCTCCAGTCAGATCCCAGTCAATGAGAACGTTGCCCCGTTTGCTCTGAGTTTCATTCTCAAGCCTCACTTCCAGCTCCCACCCCCGAGAGTCAGGCCCAAACTCATCTGAGAAAAATGAGATTTATTACAGAAAGATTTGGACCAAAAAATGAACCTGTAAGCCTTCTGTTGTAGAAACTGCTGTGGTATAAAAGGAATAAAACACTTCAGGATGTGCTGTTATTGGAAAATAAGCAACTCCGCTCTGCATGAGGTCACATCACACCACCCTGCCATTGATTACTTTTCTATAACAGCAGTGTTTCATTCCTTAGTTAATAATAGCACTGGTACCTATCTGTCTCGAGTTCCATTGTTGTAACCCTGTAGGTGCAGGTGAGTTTTCCTCCATCCACTGTGTGTGGTGTGTGAGGACGTGTGATCCGTTGCGCCCAGCATACCCTGTCTTTACTAAAAGACTTCTGGGCACTGACATCAGCTGTACAGAAATAGAAATAAAGTAATCAAGAAAGAGAAGAGTGCTGTTTTACGCTTGGCAATACCTTTGTAAAATTTATTTATTAACTTCAAGAAAGAGATAAAAAAAAAAAAAGAGAGGCTGGATAGGGAATGACTTTTTGTAGCTTTTATAATGTAACTTGATTTTCATGGATGTTCCACAATATTAAACATAACTCTAAAAAGATTAAAAAGTACAACATATCATTCTTTAATAAATGAGAAAATGTAATCGTTGGCAAATTGCTGTGGTATAAGAAGAATAAAACACTTCCAAATCTTTGTTTTGGTATCAGTAACTCCACTTCCTACCTTGTTGTTTCGTTGAACGATTTTCATTCCTTCCAAATGTTTTATCCCTTATATATAACAACATTAATATAACATTAATGAATACAACATTGATGGTTGAAAATTTCATTTGTACCTGAGGTAAAGAGTGGTAAAGCTCGAACACCTGCTTGAATCCAAGCTTTGTCTGTGAAGCCTGTCCTTTAAAACGCATCACTTGATTGTCTATGACTAACTCTGCTGCTGCCTTAATTGAAGAAGATGATCGATTCAGCTGTATGAAGGCAAAAGCATGATATCAGTGGCCTGGATAGATACATGTCAGAACACGCTAAGGCACTGATTTACAAAGACACCACATAAAGAATGTTACAGTAATTTGCATACGGAAATCTGATAAAATGTGAATGCAGTTAGTGGGCATGCGAACTTGTATAGGTATTGCACTTGAAGGTTTTGTAACATGTGGTGAATGAAGTGTGAAAATTTATTATAAGAGCAATCCATGAAACATTGTCAGAAATGCAAACTGGGACAGAACACAGGCAGAGAGTCAAGAACCAGGAAATACCACACAGTGAATTAGAAACTAAGGCACAATGGAATCATGGCTTAGACTTAATGACATGAATGCCTGATAAAACTTCACAATGAGGGAAAGAAACAGTAGGGTTATAAATAGATAAACTATTCAAGGACCAAACACAGAACAGGTGAACACGTTTAGGTAGCAAACCAATGACAGGACAAGGATGGAGACCGGAAGACAAAAACAAAGGCACTTGGGAATATAAACAAAAGCACGTCAACTGAACAAAGCATGCTGAGAGGGCGAATCTGTGACAAGTTTCTACCCAAATTGCATATTCATTAAGGCACGCACACAAAACAGCATCTTATTTTGCTTATTTGAAAGACTTGGCCCTCTGCAGGCCTTGTTAGTTGTGGGCGTTGTCAAGTTTGACACATTCAAACTTTTAGTAAACGAGCAAAAAAAAAAAAAAAGGTAGATTCCAGGTTTTGCCATACCTGTGATTTGGTGTCAAACCCAAATGGGACATAAGGTTGTAGAGAAGAGATGTTGTGGTGAACATTAACCATCAGGCCAGTGCTAAGATTAAAGAAAAGACAATAGTAAGTATATTCACTGATGACAAATTTGTATATTTTTTACCATGAGATTGTTATACTGAACCTGGACGTTAGGTGGTGTCCCAAGATCTTGAGTAGCAATGACAAGGTTCCTTGGTTTTCTGGCAGAATGTGGATGGAATCTAACAGATTAGCCTGTATCTCCATCTATTTGCATAAAGAATGGGTTAATATATTATAGCAGTACACACATGGTCTTCAGATCTGCGCTTCAACTAGCCAGAGAAACCGTCCATACTCGCAGCGACTGATCCAGCGCCTCTGAGTAGCAGTAGCTCAGCAGGTGGTCCAGGCCGATCCTCCCCATGCAGTTCACCTGTTAAAACAAGCCGTATGTCCATTCAGTTTGTCTTCTTTGTAGGAGATGAGCATGGAATCAGAGGCATTTCCTTCAAATAACAATGGAACCAACTGACCCAGAGCACAAAGGTCTAGCAAAGAGCCACTAAAGTTACGCTTGTTAATCCCTTAACAAATGAGGGATGTTGATGTTAAATATAGACAGTCAATACCACCATGAACCAACTGAACCAACAGAAAAAATGAACCACATCATCAAAAAATACCACTGAAATTGTGGTGAGATACTGAAAGGAGCACTAACCAGTATGTGCCCAGCAATTTCTGTAGACTTGTGCAGTCTTCTCTGCAGAGTGAGCTTCAGCTCTTGGGTTCCAGCATGAAGTGCAAGCTCAGCAGACAGACCACTTTCACTCCGCTTCACATCCACCACTGCACTGGTGGTAAGTGGGAGTCCTGAACCAATGGAAGTGTACAAAATATGCTATACATTTAATACCAATGTGTAAGAGTGTAAGAGTGACGTTTCTACTCTTCAATCAATTTGCCCTTGAGCACAATGGACTATAGTCAAAGTTGGCAAAAAAAAGGTCAACCCCCATGAATATAAAATAGCAAAAAAGATGGATGTGAGTGTACCTGCTGAGAGCAGCCAAGGAAATGAGTGAGCGAGTTGAGCATGGAGAGCATTCTGGCCATGTTGTATAAAGGTCCTGCTAATGTTCATGCAGAGTGACTGCTCCTGAGCCAGGACACAAATCCAGACACTTTCAGACCCGCTCATTTCCTCTTTAAACCTAGAGTTCTCGTGTCTCATCTCCACACGATATACAGCATGGTCTGCTGTTAATGTCAGGTGTCCTGGAGAACACAAGCACAAAGCAGCAGTGATCGGGATTACGTAAAGTATAAAATGCTTGGGGGATGATCATAGGCTGTCATAGGAAAATAATCAATGATGGAGTGGTGTGATGCATTACCACTCCAACGCTGATGATTTTACTGTAACAACACATCCTGAAGTGTTTTATTCCTCGAATCCCGCTTTTTCCCAATAATCAAAGAATGGCACATCATACTGTTTATCCGTTTTCAGTTACATTTATTGAGTGTTGTGGCCTACCCTCAGTGAGACCCTTTGCCTGATCCAGCAGCCCTGCTAAGCTGGAGACACGCGGCAGGACTGAAACGCCAGACAGTGAGACATTCAAGTCCCCTACAAGAGACAACCGGAGTCCAGGGTTTTGCGCTAGAGCTGTGCTCAGCCGAGCCTGAAACATCTCGTCACTCTTTCTCAGTGCACACAAAACAAAGCAACTGAGAGAAAAGCAAATATAGTGTTAAATGGTGCAAGGACTAGTATCAAGAAATCAATTCGTCAAGGCGAATTGTACAATAAATTACCTGTCTGAAGAAGAGTTTGCCCTGAGATGAAGGTGGAGGTCTGCTATGACCGGTGGAAATAAAATTTGCTGAAAGCTGAGGTTGAAGTTGACTGTGTGAATGCCCTTTCGTATAGCATTAGCTAGAGAAACATCTAGCATAGCATTTATTTTGCCATCAGACCGCAGATATACAGAACTGCTGATATTTCCAGCAGGAGTCTTCTCTAATGTAAAATATGCCTGAAAACAAATTTTCATTAACATTACCATAAGCATTTTATTGTGTCATTAAGATAATGAAAGGCATCACATATTCACCTATGTATGACTCTCTATATATTGATATCATTATATATGATTGAAAATGACACTGTTAGCATTTTTAGCTAGTAAAGCGTAGGTTTTTACATCATAGTCCTTATCTTCGATGGCCAAATTTCCTTTGGCGATGTATTTAAATTCTTTACTCGTCCTGTAACTTCTTATCACGTCACCGTCAAAGGTTACCAAGGAGGGAATTTTCATCTGTAATGGAAATAACAGACGTCAGAAAGGTGATTCTATGATTGGGCTGCCATTTGTGTTCCACTGATATTATACTTACAAATATGCATATAAAGTAAAAATACTGTAGATACTCCTTCACAACTTTAATAACATTATTAAAAAGTTATCAACAGCATTTGCCTGCCCCAGTCCAATATATTGTAGCTACAGGTCACCTTGAAATACAGTATATTATAAATGTATTTTTTCATTAATTCATGAATACATTTAATATTTCATTAACATTCTTTTCCATCATCTATTATAGGTTATGAAAAATGTACATTTTAGTGCCCTACAACATTCACTCAACTCTGTTAACAGAGCACAGTGACTCCTATTAAATGCTTGGAATATTCCACAAGTCACATGTTCAACAGGAAGTTGCATCATCCAAAATTCCTGAAGAACATGGGAAGAAGAAAATTACTAAGAAGAACTCGTTCTTTTTTCTTAATTTACGACGATATTGTGATGTTGACTGGTGAGGTCATTTTGAAAGTACAACCCTGTTATTCAGACTATAGATAGAAAGTAAATTATTCATTTAAAATTTAAGAAATGTCATTAGTACGTCATTAGAATGCCCTTAATGTCGACATGCTACAACTGTGTGAAGTAAGAAATTATGTGAAGAACTTCTTAGATATAGAGATAGGATCAGACTGGACAACTGATTCTCACTGGCTTTAATCTATAAAATACAAAATCAAAGTTAGGGATAACAATTTATTACACAATTTATTTACATTATATACACACTAGTAGCTAACAATAAAATGTTAACTAGTTAACATTTATAATAATAAGTATAATAAATATTAGCTCAAAGGCATGTAATAAAGAAGAGGATATGGCATATTGTTTTACCTGTAGCAACTGAGTGAGGTTGACTTTGATTGTAACACCTTGCTGAGAAGAACCTTCACCTTCATAAAGTTGGACCTGACCGAGAACCAGCGCCTTCTCCTTTTTAGCGATTAGCATCCTCCCCTGCAGCACTTGCATAGTCTAAAAACAATGTTAGATTATATTCAAACAATTTCATAAGTAACACAGTGCAAAAAATATATTGAGTTTAGGCAATATTATGTAATACTTCTCTACGAACTCGGGAATTACTCTAGGAATTAATCTAGGAGTTTTTTTAAATGTTAGGGTTGGCAAATTGCTGTTATGGGCAAATAATTAACTTTGGGATCTTAACACCAGATCATTGATTATTTTCCTATAACAGCACACCACCAAGTGTTTTATCTCCTGTAATATGATAGAATAGAATAAATTGCCAATAGAATAAATCAATTTCAAGATTGAAATTAATAAAATATTTACAAATTATTCAGACAGACATAAACTTATATTAGATAAATTTATATTAGATAAATTCATAAATTCATGTTTTCATAAAATGTCATTATTTTATGGTGCATAAAGTTGGTATCTAATTCTTTGTAGCTGAGATGTTCTTGAACTATTCTTGCTTTCTTCATATGGAATGATGTTTAGTTCTTTGGCCTACCTGGTTTTTGTGGATACTAATGCAAATCTCCAAGTCTTGTGGGACATTTTCCAAGTTAAAAGAATTAATCAGGGAGGAACACACCTAAGACCAAGAACAATATCTTCAAGGACCAACTTCAACAAGATTTTCAGCCAATAATTCTAAAGATTTGTATGATTATTACAAAATTATCTTATAATAATCTGAAAAATGCTTTTTAAGATACTGCAGCTATTGTCTTAAGAGAAAATATTCTTGCATAATCATAATTTAAAAAAGAAAAACCCACAAATCTGAAAGGATGGATAGCTAGAACATACATATGGTTGAAATTGCTGGGGTTGAAATCCAAGAGTCAGCACATGAATAGCTTTCCTGTTGTCACTGAGCAGCAGCTTTGACTCGAGAATGTAGATTCCCTTATACAGATCAATGGTGAATGTCTTCTGGAGGTGTAGACTTCGTGGGAGGAACTTAAATGGCTGCCTGTAGAAAGGAATACAGACAAAAGTAGCAGTTTGGATCTAGATTTAAGCAGTAACATCTCCATTATTGCAACACTCCAATTTGTTTATTGCTTTAACAGTATAATCTCATCATCAGAAACAAATATTCAAGCCATGAAACCATAAAAAAAGAGAATACCTGAAGTGCAGAACCCATCGTTTTTGATATAAGTTCATGTCCTTCCTCATTTCTTCCACTCTACCTCCAATATCCAGCTCAAGATAAGAATTGTTTAGGTCTGACAGAGTCATAGTCATCATCAAGAATTTCTTCTTCAGCTTCTGAAATAAAAATTACCAAACATAAATGCTATTACTCAAAAAAAGGTGTAGTACCTCAGTTAGCATGATCCCCTTTTTTGTAGTTTGAATAGGTCCTGCACCTTATCCACAATGTTGAGGCTTGCGGAGATGTTGAAGTCTTGCTTGCCATAGCTGGTGCTCATATCCAGAGTCTTCAACTCTTTTCCATTCCCCAGTGAAATCTCACCTCTTAAGTTTGGCATCCAAGCTGTGCTAATGGAACACGAGGTGTTAACTCTACGCTTCCCCGCTATGATATAGCCACCAACCTGGACCAAAGCAAACACACATAAGTGAATGTGTCCTGGGACTATCTGTATTCCTAAAAATAATGATAAAATAAAATAAAAAAAATAAATAAACTAAGAATATTGTAATACATACTAAGATGACCGTGATTACCTTTATATAGGTGACTGTTGGTGTGAATAAGTATAAGTGTCCCTCTCTGTCTCTGCCCCTTTCTCTGTAGAGGCCATCCAGCATCAAGTTGCGAATGGTAATCAACTTGCGGGTTGTAATTTCAGAAGTGAGTTGGGTTGTGCCATGCTGGAGTTGAGCTAACTTGTGAGCCATGTAGACATACAGCCAAGGTGTGTCCATGTTTAAGGACCCTGCAGTTAGAAGAAGTGAAGAAGAAAATCTTGATATATGTGTACCATGAATCTGGAACTCTTTAACTTCTATAATGGACAAGTACCTTCCCATTTCCGTAATGAAGCTTTTGCAGACAAATCTTTCCAATGAAGCCCAGCAACTAGGGGAATCTGGTCATTATAATTGATCTTCAGATGGGTGCTCATCTCAGACTGCCTTCTTTTCTGGTGGGAGTACAGGAACTGAGTCCTGCAATTCAGTCCTTTGTCTGGGATTCGTAAGCTAAACTGAAATATGAAGATTTCAATTTAGCCAGCTTACACAGAACTGAAGACATTGGGCATACGAATTCTAAAAAGAGAAATCACTTTAATATGAACATGTGACAATAAAATATTAATTTATTCTGGTCATGGTTGTAGTGAATCCAGAGCCTATCTCAGATACACTGGAATAGGCTTACACATTCATTCAAACCAAGGGGCAATTTAGCATAGCCAATTTCACCTACTGGCATGGTTTTTGAAAGGGGGAAAAACAAAGCCTGGAGGAAACCCAAGTGGACACTAGGAGATAAGGTACAGAAACTCCACACAGACATCCTGAGGTCAGGATTAATCAAGGGACCTTGGAGCTGTACAGTACAACAAAATATGCCAGATATGAAAAGGCTTCACCTCCAGAGCATAACTTTTGAGATTCTGTCCAGACTGGTTCCTGAGGGACTGACTCAAGAGGACTCTTTGTTTGTTACTACCCTGGTTCCAGTGATTGCCATAGCTCAGGTCAAGTGAAGACTGGATATGAATGGGGCTCCTTTCATGTTGGATCAGAATCTGTAATTCAGAACAACACAATGACAATGTGACCATTCATATTCAGCTTGTGATATAACCTTGAGATACAATAGTGTTACCCTGTGGTTGATGAAAGCAATGTGGGAACACTGGAGCTCATGCTCTACTGTCGTCCCATAGTGCTTCTCAACTGGCTTGACCTCATGTCTCAGGTTCTGAGACATGTGGCACTCTTGCATATTTTCTGAGTCCTCTAGAGAAAACATAAAATCAGTTGATCATCTTCTCTCTACTTGTCTTAAGAAGCAATGTTGAAAGATTAGCTCTCTAACCTTGCACCCCATATCTGATCTTTAAGCCAGAGGTCCATTCCAGCCCCCTGTGTTCAAGTAGTCCAAAGATCCTGGTGCTAAGTAAGTAAGGCAACAGGAGCCCTGCATCCATTGAATACTGCCTCTTGCCGTCGTCGTGCCTCCGCTCCACCTGCACTGTGGATGAAGTCAGATAGAACTTTTGATCCACTATATGCTTTGCTTAAGAATATATTGGAATTAAAACTTGATGGCTTAGTTACATTACTCTTACAAAAGGGTTCTTCAATGGTTCCTTAGACAGTTAAGAGTTCTAGCTGTCACAGCAACTCTGAATGCTACCCAAGGTTCACCATCTCCTGAGTATTAATTTAGTTCCTTCATTTATTGTATGTCCTGGGTCATGTGTATATAAACTCGTGCATTCTTCTGTGTTATTGCAAAGTCTTGCCAATCATTCAGTGCTGAATAAGTTCTGAACGTTATTCTTCCTGACTGCCTTCTTTTCCTATGACCTTTGCCGTTGCCTTTTGATCATATCATCTTCGATGCTCATCATCGGAACTGCGATCGCCTGACCAACTTCATTGATTTGTCAGAAAACCTTGTTTTCTAAGGGTATACTCATGTGTATGTGTGCTTAACATGATACATCTAATGTTGGCCAAAAATAAAGGTCTTGCCTGAAAAGGAAGCATCCTTAATGAAGACATTTCTCAACTTAGCAGAGACATTGATCTTCCTGCTGAGCCCATGTGTGACATTAACAGAGAGTATGACTGGATGCCCATCTGCTGCAAACTTGGCCTCCAGCTGGTATTGTGTTTTCTTTTCTGATGGAAGACTTAGAGTCTCTATCAATCCCTGAAGTACAGGAGGAATAGATGATACATATACAAAATATTACATATAAAAGTTTTCCTCTAATGATATGCTGTACATTGTCCTGCTTTGAACATCAAATTTTATTACCTTTAAGTAATAATGGTACTTGTCATCTATTAGTATTTCGGCTCTTCCTGACCTTTGACCATTCTGTTCATCAAATTGCCCTGTGGACAGGAATACAAGATGAGAAGTGATAGGATACTGGTAGAACCATGGTGCATAAGAATCTATGCAGATAATACAGAAAACAATAACATATACACAGTTTAAACTGCTATGTCTTTAATTTACACATCTATGAGTAACCTTGAATGAGAATGGTTTTCAGAGGGTGAACAATTTTCAGAATTAGCCTCTGAGGACTGAGACTGAAGTCCAAAGATATATCTCGGGGGATAGTGGATTGTGGGGTTCCAAGGAAGATGAGGAGGTTGGCTTCACGTGGGATCCAGGAGTTTTGCTGGGAAAAAAAACAAAGGCAATTACAAGTACAACTAGAAAGAAAATATTTAATTGAATCTTCAGCAATAAAGATATGCTGAAAAGCCTACCTGTGGAACAAAGGCATAAGCTGCTTCTAAAAGGTACTTTTGAAGGACTCTGTCCAGTTTTTGGAGCCTCAAACTAAAGATCATTGGACCAGGAGGGGGAAAACCTTTTCCCATCAGCAGCACGGGGTAAGTGACATCAGTGCATAATTGCCATCCAAGCATCTTTGACCCTGGACCAAGTGGAAACAACTAATTTACTGTATTTCATTTTAGGAAAAGGTAATCTATTGTAACTGATTTTGTAAAATTGTAATGAGTACATGTTTTGGGAGAACAGGTAGTCTTCTCTTTGAGGTTCCTTGGTGTAAGCTCCTCTCTACTTTCTCCACTTATGCAATATATTCTGAAACTGTTTCAAGAAAGGCATTAGTGGTCTACTATAGATTATCCAATTTTTTTTTACATTCTTCTGCTAGACAATTTCAGACCTAAAGGACAAAATATCCATAACATCGTCAGGTGTGTTAAGAACCATCTTCAGACTTTGTCCATTGTGCACATATATGCCTCCGTCCACGCTGGTGGATGTTCTGACTTGGGTGACCCACTCCAGTCCAACTCGACCAAAAGCTCCATCTACTCCCATTCTTGTGGAGATGCCAACAAAAGTCCTGGTTGAAGGGACAAAAAAGAGGAATAAGCTTGTCATCCCAACTCAGACAACTTTGGAAATACATCTAGAATCTAGAAAGACTAGAAAGTGCTTACTTTGGTTTAACATATCCAGCCAAGGAGAACTGAGACCAGTCTTTAAAGTTAGCACTACCCTTCATCCAGAGTGAGTAGAAAGAGGACATGTTGATGTTCAGCTTGATTGGCAACCCTGAAAGTGATGGTAAGACCAGTTCTTCTGCCAGCACAATTGCCCTTTGGTTTACTTTTACCTCCTGACCCTAAGATGCAGAAGGTACTCATTAAAATTCATTGTTGAAATGAAATTATCTAAGCTTGAACAAGCTATCTCACCTTCAGTAGCTTCACAGTGAAGCCAGCTACACTAAGTGAAAGCTCTCTCAATTTGCCAAGCAGTTCATCGCAGGTCATGAAGGTGAGGTCATTACCAAACATCTTCACGTTAATCCAACACTGAAACTCATTGTGGCTTTTCCTCTTTCCTGTGAACTTAAACCAAAAACCTAGTCATTCCTGATGTGTGGCTAAAAACAATCAACAAATCACCACACACTTATCCCTCACCTTAGCTTTGAGAGGACTCAAGATGTTGAACTTGCAGTCTTCATTCTGAGTTGCGCTTTCTTGTTGCCTAGACCACCTGCTCTCATTTCTTTTCTGCTTTTTCTTCCCAAGTGATGTAGATAGTGTTTGATCTTCAGTACTTTTATTAGTAGAAGCATGCTGACCTTCAAACATGCTCCAGAGAAAAGGTTCTGCATTTTCCATCCTGAAAGAAACCTGAGCACAACATATGAGTTTCACAATCCATTCCATCAGTACAATGATGCCATAAATTATTTAAAAGTATATATATATATATATATATATATATATATATATATATATATATATATATAATTTTGCTACCTCTAGAATATTAAATGATCTGCCCAAGATGTAAGCTGTCAGATTGGCCATTGCAGAACGTGGCAGAAAGGACATTGGGGAGAAAACCAAAGCTCCCTCAACATTGAGGATGGCCACTCCTTTCATAAACACATAAGGGAGTACAAGCCAGTAAAGATTAATGTCACAACACAACACATGGTAATTTGCCTGCAAAAACTATACACACATAACCTACAGAGTGGACCATAATATACCAGTATCTGTTGTAAAGTCCATGTGTGACGAATACTTCCACGGTTCAGCCTCAAAATCTTTACTGATGATGTCATGTGGCAATGACTCCATTAGCTCTCTCTTCAGAGGGTCGTCTGTTTTCTGGATGTTGAAGAGGTGGCTCCAGACAAAAGACCCAACTAAAGCAGGAATCCGAACATATGCATCTGAATTTATTTCATGTTAAACAAGATTACATAATTGGAAAAAAAAAGAGACAATACTTAAAAGGAACCTTAATTTACAACAAATATTTGTCTTAGATATCTTAGATGAAGGATCATTAACTGGCAGACTGAGATCTGGACCTGGTCCCAAAAAAGTATTCGAAAAATACTGTAGCAGAACTGATCAAGGTATGAAAAAATACTATCCATATTTCAGAGGCTCCAGTTTTTTCTAAACATTAACCAGTGTGGCTTCTGTAGATCATCTGTTGCAGCCAATCACATGCTCTGGTCTGATGACATAGCTTGTTAAAAAAATTCAACCACAAAAACAGAATGTTTAAAGACGACTGGACTGAGAAGTATGCATTTATTCTCTGCTTCAAGTCTAAAAGAGAATTCATGACACAAGACAAAACTGGTAACAAAGCGTCAATGTGAAACAGAAAAATAACCACTTCAAATGTACATGTGTCTTATTTATAGCCATGAACTAATCACTAATTTAAGCATTAAAAAGTAAGTGTTTTTTCACAATTCAGTCATGCTACTTGCTGAAACTTGGTTTATGTAGCTGGACCTTCACAAATTTTAGTTGAATCCCCTGTCCAAGATCATGCTGACCACTCATACCTTGGGTAGAAGTCTCATTGCTTAAGGTGTCTTTTATGATCCTGAACACCTCCTGGTCAGGACAGTACATGAGCTGCTGATATGCAGCAATCCTAATCTCCACATCCTCTTGAGGTTGCTGGTATGCCCAAGCAAGAACTCCTCTCTAAAGTGAGACAAACAACATCTTTGCCTCTGTCACTGTATAGAAAGTTGCTGAATTCAACAGCTCAGTCTGAACAGCTATGCCAAAACACAGGCTGAGCTGGTCAAGCTGTTAGACCATCTTGGCTAGCTGGCAAGTGCTGGTAAATGGATACAGTTCCTGAATTAATGCTAATAATTCGGTATTGTATCAAGTAAGACAATCAGATAATCTTAAACATATATTAAACATGTAATATCAATTTATTCAAGTAACAAGGAAACTGAAAAATAACTTACTAGCTGACCAAAATGGTGTACCAGCTTGACAAACTCGGCTTCATTTATTATTTTTTTTATTGATTTTTGGGAAATCATGAGTTTGAATCCAGACAATGCCACAGCCATTCATGGGTGGTAGTCCAAGAGAGGAGAATTGGCCATGCTCTTTGGGTGCACGGGATGTCATTACTCTCTCTCCCCTGTCAATCAATGTGATGCTAGCCAATTGTGGCTGTCTATGAGCTCATGTATGCAGAAGAGGGCAGTTAGCACCTTTATCTAGTGTGTTTAGCTGCA
This sequence comes from Pangasius krempfi, assembly GCA_037576825.1. NCBI lineage: Eukaryota > Metazoa > Chordata > Actinopteri > Siluriformes > Pangasiidae > Pangasius > Pangasius krempfi. The sequence continues at coordinate 24,998,341 of CM074977.1, forward strand.
CTGTGATGTAGCATGAGCAGCAATAGGAAAAAAAATTCAGTGGCTTCATATGTTGAGGAAACATGTACCCTTCACCCTTCACCTTTGGTAGCTTGGGGTTGAGGATTGGCAAAATGACCAAGGTGGGAGAAAACAGCTAGGCAACAAAACCTAGGCCTGTTCAAAGCAAGGTCTGTAGAGATACATACCTTTCTATGGCAGGGGATGTGTCTGAAGGCTTGTACAGCAGCTAATCGAAGCTCTACAGGTGCCGAGTGGTTGTGAATACAAATTTTCAATTGAGGGATGAATTCAGGCAGACCTATGTTCTCCACTGCCTTCAAAACATGTAGCAGCTGAAGGAGAAAGATGAACACTGGTATCATTTAATTCAATGTCATCCTTCTCACAGCAAAAAAGCATTCTTATGACTGTACCTCTGTAATTGGTAAGGGTTCTTGCTGTCCACAGCTCTGTCCCAGATCCTCCTTCAGAACCCGCACAAGCTGTTGGACCTCAGGGATCTGACTACATGGAGTCTGTTCCCTCTGGCAGAGGCGGTGGACAAGTGAGGAAACAGCAAGTATAGTCTTTGGACGAATCAGAGGAAATTTCAACAGAGCCTGAGGAAGGAAATGGAAATCGATGGTAAATGAAGTAATATTGGATAACAAGTGCAATTTCTTCTTTAGCAGCATGCGAACTCACACTGATATGGCTGATCATTGATGGTGTGGGATGCGAAGCAAATGTGATGGTACTAAGGAAGGAGATGATATGATCCTGACCAATCTCCTTGTTGAGGATTAGGTTTGTTGTGAACTGGATGCATGGTTCAGAGCCACACGCTGGTAGTGCCTCTAGCAAAGGCTGCCTATAATGAAAACCAGCAAAATCTGATTGTCAAAATTGCATTTGAGTTTCAGGTATTGTCTTTGTTTAATCAGCTGACAGATTCATTAGTACTTCATAGTAAGAATTTTGTGAAAGGCTGACCAGTCATCAAGGCATTTAAAGGAGACCTCTTGCCAGACATCATTCAGCTGCTGCAGTGTCAAAGTTCTCAACTGGAGGGCCAGACTCAGAAACAGATTTGATTGCTGAGGCACAAAAAAGAGAAGAAAAACATTATCAGAGCAATCAGAGCAAAATTTAGCCTTTTTGTTTATTTGTTATTTAGTTTGGTTTAGTTTCACAGTACACATATTTAACTGAACCAAAAAGCAAAAACATGTTGAGGGTTTTATGGCTGAAAATGTACTGGTAAAACTCTTACATTCATTGGTCAGAAATACAGGGATTGAAAAAAGTAAACAACTGTGTAGCTATCATGAAAATCACTAGCGCTAATTAAATTAAATAATTATATAAACATCTAGTCTAAAACATTTTGTGCATCATGTCCAGCACGTTTTCTTTTTTATCCCAAATGTCCAGAATACATGACATTTCTGCAGCAATACTACAGCTCTGTCCTTTGGCTTGGACCCAAAATATAGCGGCAAGTTTTGGTTCAGTTCCTGCAATTGGGTTTATTCGGTCAAACCGCTTTCTCACTGCAATCAAATACTTGGAAGCAGACCTAGACCACTTCAGCTGTTTTGGTCCACATCCATCGATTGCCGTGTTCTGCCCCAAAAACATGCACAGAACAGCAAAACACAATTCACATGGACTAAATGCTGACTATTTGAAGGCACATTAAAACATCATGTAAGAGTAAGTTAAATGCTGAGGAATAAAATGGAGCCTGACCTGTTGCTCGTCTGCTGAATGAGCGCAAAGCCTCCTCACTGTGCTTGAAACCTCCTGAACTGAGCGCGATCCTCTTTGGCTTGGGTTCACAGCTGCCATGTCAAATTCCAAATCAGTCAAGTATCTTTCGTCATGCACCCCTGATAGAAATTGGAAAATTTTCAGTTTTCCTCTATATGTCGTCAAGCGTATGACAAATTTTTGTCATATTAACCAGTTTTTGACTTCTTACTCTACCTGAATCTATTTGTATCCCATCCAGGGTTCTCAAAAGAGTCAGGGTTGAGACGGTGCTGGTCTGGGCCATATCTAGTGACCCTGACAAGGGCACAAGTACCACCGTCTCAGTGCAGTTCACCTTGTCCATCATGGTTGCGCCATAATGCTGGGTACATCTGAGGCTGGCATTTACTGTCTGATAAGAGAATAGTGCAATCATAATCATTTTCGAAGCCAAACTCTGATTGGTGTGAGTGCTTAGAATACAATATTTTGATATTTAACACATCACCGAAAGGACCTACCCTGTCTTCTTTTAGAGGGACAGAATTCTGCCAAAAATCATTCACTCTGTCTTGGAGGCACTGCTGCAGATGCCGTGTCTTCACTAGTGAAGTGCCCTTCAGCTCATAGGCACTGATACATGTCCCATATATATCAGTCTGTGAAGATGAGATAGTTAATCAATTTTACATGGTTTAAACCATAGAAAGTTTTGAAATCAAAGTTTTTTTTTTATCTGAAACTGACTGCCAAGACCAAGTATAGCACTAGTTCAATGTACATTCTACTCTAATTCAGGGTCTAAAGTTGATTCGTTAGGAGCTAAAATAAGCTTTGAAGTAAGTTGTAACTGGTAGCACATAAAGAGATCAGATCAGACTGACATATTTCACCATCACCAGCCAGAATCAGAAACACAATCCAATGTAAACAAGAAATATGTTCAGACCTGGATACCACAGACTAGAGCTTACATTCTACTGGTGCAACTGGCTACAGATCTACAAGCAATTAATGAATACACTATAATGAAGTAAAGCTTCAAAATCCTGTTTTATTATTATTATTTTTAAAAATATGAGTACTTGTTGAGAAGGTCCTCACCTCTTTCACAATCTCTCTGACCCGTCCGGAGTGGGAGGTCTGGAGCATGCTCAGTATGGCTCTCTTGATGTTGAGAGCCCACACCTGCTCGGTTCCCTGTGGGCACAAGGCGGTGACCTTTCCCCTCTGAAGCAGGAACCGCAGGGGCTTCTTCTCCAGCGCCTCTCTACCAAAACCAAAACACCAGATGGACCGTTAGCGTCTCGTTCTGGATGAAATGACTGCGGTGAAACTGAGAAGCTATTTGGAGGATACACAAACTGATCCAGAGTTGTATATTGACAATAAGGGGTTCATATGGTAGTGCAGTCGCAATTTATACCACTGTGTCAACAATAATAAAGAGTTACAGCTGCGTGAAGAAGTGTTGTAGTGTCAGGCAAGAAGAAAAATAAATGAGTTACAAAAATATGTTGCACATGGTATAAGAATAACAGAAATGAAAGAAAACATAATAAATAAAGACATTGAGTCTGATTTACCTTATGTTTTTCAAGCGTAGCACAGAATTGTCTTTTTTCGGTGAGCTTTGCTTGATTTGTGGATTCCTCAGCTACAGATAATTAAGAGAACAGAGAAACCAAAAACAAGACGTTTAATTTCACACAAATCTCTAGTGAAGCAACTAAGCTTCAGTTCAAATTTAAAAACGCTTTATAAATACAATAATACAGAAAACAGTGCATAAGTGGATAAGAGATAAATATGCAACATAATACGAATGAAACAGTAGGACTAGTTACGTTTTATTAAAGAGCTTGATTCTGATTGGTCAGATTTAATTTTGTTGATTACTTTTCTATATCAGCAGCTGGGACAGTAGTTCCATTTCGACTGCAAGTCAAATTTCAAGTTCATACTAATGCACTAATTCTATAACATTATCATTTCCATAGTAACAGCATACACAGGGACTTGGGACATGGTGGATGTTTCATACAGTATAAACTGCTTAGAAATGTGTGTATTTGTTGATTTTGCGTTTATTTGCATTTTTGGAAGGAGTCTCCAGTCTCAGCACTGTAAAAGTCAGATGAAAAATTTTTTTTTTTTAGGTTTTTTGAAACAGGAAAGACTTCAGGATGTTGCATTTCTTTCAGTAACATGACATGCTGCATGTTTGTCAAGTTTATTTTTGTTCACTGTTGATACGTAGCTGCCATAACGTAAGTGATAACAAGAACTAACTTGTTTGTTACATGTAATTATAAACTTCAGAGTGGTAACAGTAACTTCACTTCACATTCACATCACATCCATTGTTCATTACTTTCCTATAACAGCACACGCCCATGTGTTTTTATTCCATATTAGTTACATTTTAAATTGGAAATTTACACAGAATTTAGGGGATAGGAATAGGAAAAGGCATTTCAGAATTGCTATACATGTCAGATCATACAATATGAATCATACACTAGTCTTAAGTATATATATATATATATATATATATATATATATATATATATATATATATATATACTATTAGCTGAAAGGAAGGTTTTATTGTGTGTTTTGTTGTTGCAGCTTTCTCATGGGAAAACACACAGAAGGTTAAATTCCTGACCAGCTGTATTTGCCAAGGATTATTCAGTTTATTCTTATTAGATATTACTTATTCATAATCAGCTCTGAATAGATACGTACATTATACTTTGGTTATTGATATTTTTCCTTTAGTTAAGCATTAGGCCTACATAAATACAAATCGGTCAACAATTACTCAAAATTCAGATAATAATCTGACAATATTTCAGTTCATGATTATTAAGAAAGTTAAATACAAGGTTGCAATCAGAGAAATTAAGGCTATCTAAAGACTTGTCAATAGAGGAAATTATTTTACTACAAATCCTTCATACATACGCGTAAAAGCATGTCTGGACACCCTGGAAGTGTGTCGATGTCGACCACACAGTCGAAAGCTAGCTGACTTCCTCCTGATGTGGGTCCTTTCATGGAGCTGGTGATCGTGGTGCTGTACCTATAAGTATGTCTCTGGCCCTTCTGCATATTCCATGACACTGAAACCGAACCACAAAATCGCTGAATGGGCACAAATAGTCTGTTATGAATATTCTTTTTCTTTTTTTCCTGAATATTTTGTCTCACCTGAGCAAGTGGACTTGCAAAGTTGTCCCTGATGCATTTTATGGCCATCGCCTAGGTTGAAAACAAGGAATGAAGGAAGGAATTATTATGAATTACCACAGCGCTGTTGAAATCTCGATTCAGATCAGTCTGAAAGTGTTGATTAATTTAATATAACAGCAGGCTGTATTTCAGATCACAGGTTTATATTAAAGAGTTCCTTTTAAAGTGTAGTCATTTCTAGAGTACACACATGAAGAATGCTCCGCATAATCGAAGCCTAAAAATAAACAAATTGTTGTCGTTTGTCATTGTCAACAAAGAAAAACGGGTAGCCATTGACATGGTGAAGTTTCTTTAGAGAAATGTTTATTTTACATTTTGGAAGGAGTCTCCAGTGTCAGCGCTTTGTAACAATTAGTAGGCTAAGTTTTCTGCCATGCTGACAAAGGAGCTTGTGCTTTTCCAGTTTCTCGGAAACATGACTTTTTTTTTTTGTCTTATTTACTTCAAGAGAGAGTAAAAAGAGGCTGGGAAGGGAACAACTGTTTATAGCAGCTGTACCATAAATAAATGATAAGAGGATCTAACTTGTCTCGTAGACATTAAATGTAACTATAAACAGATAAAAGGTACAATGCATCATTCTGTAATAAATTAAAAATTGATGAATTGTTAATGAGTTGCTGTGGTATGAGAGAAATAAAATAAAAACACTTCTGGACATGTTGTTCTTGGAAAATAATCACTCCATACTCCATATTTTCCTACAACGGCATACTCTCAAGTGTTTTATTCCTTACAAAGAAACAAATTGTTGCATCGTTCTCCACTACACAACATGAGCAGGACTTGGTAACATCATGCAATAGACATTTGTGTGTCAATTCATTACAAATGTCCATGCACATTATAAAGTTCTCTCAAAGGCAGCTTTAAAAAAAAAATATGAATGCACACTTACCACTAAAAATGCTGATCAGGAGCAATATAAAGAGATCCCAAAGCATCAAAAGACGTGACGAAGGCATGACCTTGGAATCCAACTGGAGCTGGAATTGAAGAAATGCCTTGCATTGATGCTTCCAAGGAACAGAAGAGTCCTCGTGAGTGTGTGAGTGTGTCAGGGAATGGACTAATAAGAAGAAAGGTTCCCCAGCAGGAGGCCTGACTGAGCAGGTTCCCCCAAATAAACCGCACCACATCCAGGTATTATATGAGTCACAGTACAGGTTTTAGAAAATAATAAAGTTGTTTTCAGTTTGATCGTCAAGTTTTCCTGTGCTCTTTGTGAAAAGAGGTTTTGATGACTCATGAGTGCAACACATGTGGTACAAGCAGTGGGGTTTTTTTTTTCCCAAAAAACTTTAATGCAGGTTGAAAGAAGGCTGTAAGGTTTTTGATTAGTATTCAAGAACAAAGTATGACTAAAAAGATTTCCAAGTCCCAAGGTTATTTAGTCCGAGATTATACTTCCTTCACACTGCCCTAAGTTCCAGGCATTGAACAGGGTTGTGTGTGGTTCAAACTCTAAAGTACTGGATAATTATTCTTTTCTTTTCTTTTCTTTCTTGGAATGACATTAGAAATGAAGCATGCTGAAATGGCATTAAAAGTTCTAGCTATTAAACAAGTCAGAGAAATTTGGATAATTTCTCAAAGGGGTAAGTAGAATTATATTCACACAAAATAAAGACAATAAACAGGAAATTAATTGGAAATGTAATTTAAATAGGGCTAGTGCAAATAAAGACAATCCTGTTACCTAAAAGTCAAACATCAGTTGTCTTGTGACAGGGTACATGATGGCATCCTTTCAAATCCATGTAACTTGTTATTCAGATAGGACGTATGATTTACGTGCAAATTTTACTCCAAAGCAACAATGCAGGTATCATTTGAAACAAATAATAGTATATAATGACATGTACTGTATGCAAGTGGTTAGAGGTGAGCTGCATAAGCTGTATTTATAGTGCTTTTAAGTCACACACTGCCACATACTGGCTATTAATTGAACTGCACTACATACATACATATATACTTATATATTATATTACAGATTTATTTTATTATCATAATTGAACAGTGTAAACATTGGGCAGTCACTGCGCTCTACTATGGCGTACAACTTTCGTACCACTTTTATGGAGGAGGAGGAAGAATTGGAAAGCCGAGCTCAGAAAATGTGGCCCTCAATGAGCAAGACAGTCACTAGCGATCCTTCGAATAACAAGGAACGCTTTCCTCCTGAACACTCCTTTGAGAAGCTAATCCGAGGACATCCCAGGACGTTAATGTAGGACCATTTGCTTTTGTGGTTTCAAAGCTTCAAGCCCGTGTTTTGGATCTGGAAGTGGCTGTGAGAGCCAGTGGAAGTCTGTAGATTTAGCTACCCGGCTCGCCCTTGAGTACCGAATCTGTTCCTACTGAAGGAGAACCACTGGAAGTTCTGGGACAGACCTAACCTTTGACCTGTTCCAACACTAATGGCCTGTTTTGGAAGAACGTTCTCAAAGTGACTGACCATTTCTGTTTGGATGCTTAAATCAATAAAATAAAGAACATAAAAATAAAGTTTTTGTGTTTTTTTTTTTAATCCAAATTAAAAAAGGAAGGACCATGCGAAGCTTCTCTAAAAAGTTATTTATCATTGCTTAATTTAGCAAACTGCACACATATAAATATTGACCAATATTCTTAAATTAAACTTTGTGACAATTTTTTGTAATAAATTGCAAAACCTGTTACTTAAAGCATGTCACTTAATTTACGGTTTCGTGAAATATATTTATGAAACATATTTTTGTATTTTTATGATCACAATATTAACTTGCAAAAATATATTTAAAAAAAGGAGTTTAATTTTTACATATTTTACTTTTTAGTCTACTTTTAACCAAGTTTTAATCATTGTTATCTTCAATATTGTGGATATAAACTTCAGTCCTGTTGATGTATTCCCTTCATTGTGTGAACTGAGTTATGATCAATGTGTATTTTTATTTATTGTATGTTTTTGATATTTTTGGATCACAGGTCAAGTTTCTGATTGACTACTCACTATCTTCTCATCTCAACCTTATAAGCAATGACCGAGTTGTATGTCGCTTTGGAGAGCCATAATATCCAAAATGTGCATAACTGCAGCTTTGTCTCATAAAACTGAATCTGTATATAAAATAACGCTGTTGAGTTCCATCATAGTGGCCTAATTATACCCACTTAAGCTTTCCCACATAATATGTACTTCTGAATCATTATATCCCAAAACAAGTTATTATCAAAGAAGGTTATTTCCAAAAAAAGGTCTTTGAGGAGGCAGGGAGCATTATGGGAGGAAGTTAGTGATGGTGTAATGTGGTAAATGTTTCTAAAATTGCAGACAAAAGCATGACGGATCATCGTATGTCGATAAGGAGCCAGAAGACTTAGAGCTGAACGAGGTTGAAACGCAATGCCACAATGCCACTGTACCTGTATCTGCATTTGGACTGGAAAAAATAAATTGTGCTCCTGCTATTCATATCAGCATTTGTAGCCATTCAGAACACAGTATTTGTTCGTTCTGAATAATATATTCATATTGAGCTACATTGCTAATCCATACACTGTGATCCTTTTATACGTAGCTGGCTTCGTTGCAATTAAAAAAAAACAAACAACATAATTAATTAAACTTAAACCCTGTGTCATGAAACTGACATACAGTCAGTCAGGTCCATAAGTATTTGGACAGTGACACAATTTTTGCCTCTGTACATCACCAACCCAACAACACCACCAGCAACCCAAGAAATTAAATGTTCTTAAATGGCCGAGTCAGTCATCTGACCTCAACCCAATTAACCTGCTTTCCACTTATTGAAGACAAAACTGAAGGCAGAAAGACCCACAAACAAGCAGCAACTGAAGGCCTGGCAAAGCATCTCCAGGGAGGAAACTCAGCATTCGGTGATGTCCATGGGCTCCAGACTTCAGGCAGTCATTGACTGCAAGGGATTTGCATCCAAGTATTTAAAAAAAATCCTAATATTATGTATTATGATTAGGATTATGTTAGTTTGTCCATTTACTTTTGAGCCTGTGAAAATGGGGGGAATCTGTAAGAAAAATGGCTTTAATTCCTGCAATATTTTTGTTAAACCCTTTGAATTAGAGCTGGAATTCTACACTTCAGTCACATCTTGATTGCTTCATTGCAAATCCATTGATGTAATGAGGCAAAATCATGAAAATTGTGTCACTGTCCAAATACTTATGGACCTGACTGTAATTATCTCATAAACATGTCAGACATTAATCGCCAGACATGATTAGCTTTGATGGAAACATAGAGCCAGAACCCATTTTTCTGGCGTTTTCATTTTGCTCCTGGTCTCATGCACGTAAACATAAACTTGCACACAGAAACTTTAATGGTTTCCGATTCTAACTATTGTATTCATTGCATTAATAACTGGAGCAAATACATCGTTAATTGCCTGTGAAACCTTAAAGAGCCATTCGAGAAAGCCTACCCTGCTTATTTACAGAAAGTGAAGCCACACCTTCTGACCAATCAGATTTGAGAATTCAACACCGCTTTGATATAAATTAATATGAACCAGCATGAAAACTCAAACGAGCTTAAAACTTTTGAAATGAAGAAAGAATGTGAACAAAGGACGGAGACAGATTACCTAATTGCATAATTGAGGACATGTATTTGACAAAGAAAAGCTGCGACATTTGCGCAATCAGAGCGTGAGCGAGGCATTTAAAGCGAAATAGGAACAGGTATTTCTTCTTATGCTTGGGTGAGTCTGGAATGAATACAAATACTTCAGGAGTAATTAAAGGAGCAGGTGCCTGTCGTCTGTTGAGACACTAATTTGTTGTTGTTGTTTTTTCCATTCTCAGATCCCATTGGTCAGAAGGTGTTGACTCATTCATATAGGTGTAGAGCTATATCTAGCTCAAAAATCGGAGTGTTTCATTATGTTTGTTTTCTTGTTGGAAACCGGTGTATCAGATTCTGAAGCTTGTGGCCAGAAAAGTGTACGAAAGACTTGAGATTCTGAGGCATTACAACTTTTACACCAATACGTACAAAAGAAATAGCTTGCCATGCATATAAATAGTTTTTGGTTTTTAATCAGGAATCTCTGGTCCACATCTGCATTTTTAATGGAGGATGTTTACATTTTTGACAGTAGACAACCATTGACATTGCTAGCTATTTGTACAAAAGTGGTTTTCCACACTATGGTGTGGTTTCTAGTCTAGATTAGGTCTACATGTACACTGGTCAAGTCCTTGTGCTTGGTTTTAATCACACAATGTTACCTGAGTAGTGGTATATGTGTGATTATTACAAATACTGCTAATTAAAAAAAAGATAAAAAACAGGCATATGGCTTATTTGATTACGTCCAAAGATCGCAAGTTCGAATCCTGACGATGCCACAGCCATCCACTGGGAGTCCAAGACAGCAAAGTTGGCCTTTCTGTGACACTAGTCTGTGACACATGGGCATCTGTGAGGTCACGTATGTTGAAGAGGGTGGATAGCGCTTTCCTCCTAGTGTGTTACGCTGCCCTGTGAGGCAGCATGAGCAGCAGTTTGAAAAGATGGTGTTGGCTGGCTTCACTTGTCTCAGAGGAAGCTTTCACTCTCCCAAATTAGTAGCTGTTATATGATAGGGGAGACCTAACTGGTGAATGGGAATAGGCCAAGACTAAATTAGGGAGAAAATCTGCAGGGGTGGGGTGTGTGTGTGTCTGGTTGGGATGCTTAAGCTAACTATTGAGCAAAAAAATAAGAGTGAACTGGATGTAATGGCAGCAAGGATTGCTTTAGTTCTTCCGGTGTCCATGTGGGTTTCCTCCTTGTTCTCTGGTTTCCTCCCAACTCCAGGGTGTATTCCTGACAAGCTCCAGATCCACCACGACGCTGACCAGGTTGAAGCACTTATGAAAGATGAAGATGAATGCTCTTTACTAAAGTAGCAAAGTTTGTGATTGGCTAAAATTTGAATAGACCAAATTTGTAAAAGTCCAACTACATAAAATTCCTTGCTTATAGAAGTCTGGAGAAGCAACTAACACGAGCGAATGGTGACAACAGTTATCTTTTAATGCTTATTCATTCATGATTAGTTCATGGCTATAATCTGAAGTGGTTCTGTTTTGTGTCATAGTAGCGCTTTTGACTAGCGCCGCTGACTCTGAACAGAATACACACATACTCCTCTGTCTCTAAACAATGTTTTCTTCATCGACTCCTTTTTCTCGTACAAACCACTTCACTAATCAGACCAGAGAGGGTAAACGAAACGAAGAACCTCTAAAGATCTGTGACAATTCTTCCATTTATGATCTACCGTCTCGGACCCTGTAGCTGGTCTCTGGTCCGAAGAGCTTCCTTCAGCTGAATAGTTTACAAAAGCGCACGCGATTGGATTAGTCGCATTAGTACAGAAACCAGACAAACCGAGGCGCCTGATGTTTTTATCTGTTCAGATACTTTAAAAATATAGAACTTCTGATCTACAGTATTATTGGTTCGGGCTAAAATTTATGGACAGTGTCAGGTCTCGATGCATTATGGGTACATTTTGCTCTTGATGTCCACACCATATAGCTTATAGAACATTATATTTAAAAAAAAAAAGTCAAATAAAAGCTGAGAAAAGTCAGGAAGACGTTAAGGGGCTTTCCCAGGGAGACTTCAGTGTGTTCAGAACAGTACTGAGACGCAGGAAAAATGACTTTCTGAACTAAAAATGCAAAAAAAAGCCTCATATTAAGGCGCTGACTCATGAGGCAGCACTAGGCCGCATGGCATCTGCTTTGCGCCTCAGACACACCCACCCTGTTGTCTCGTTTCGCTCACGCCCTCGGTTGCGTCACTCTTAACGTCACGTGCCTCTAGTTTCCTTCTCCGCTGTGTGTGAGTATGTATGCGTCTCCGTGTGAGTGTGTGCGCGCGGGGGGTGTGGCCTGCACTTCCACCGGCTTTACCGCACACACGCACAATGAAACAACGAGAGGGTAATGTAGGACACCACGTTGGGGCATAAGGGATACGCGCACGCGCTTGTTATACCGAGTTTCCTGCGTTTCTTTTACCAAGTTGGATGTGAAATTTTTTTGCTTCTCCGCGTTCAGAAAAAAATGATGGACTGCGTTTAAGGGGCAGAGCGCCGGAGTCGAGGTTTTTTTTTTTTAATTATTATTATTCTTTCGTCAAAGGACCGGGGTGGGAACCGAGACATCGTCCGCGCGCCCCTTGCGCTTTTGTTGTTTCGGCGTGGAAATACGACACGCGCGAGACCATGTCCGTGTTCGCCGACTCCGATTATCTGGCCGCCGAGTGTCTGGTGTCGATCTCGAGCGGTCCCGTGCTTCACCGGGCCAGGGCCCTGCCTCACGGCGAGGCGGAGGGCTCGAGCGAGGACAGGGAGGTGCGCGAGACCCTTAGGCTGGAGGGCGCGGGCGAGGAGGCCGACGTCGTCCTCGCGGACACGCACGCCGCTTTCCGGCCCATGTCCGCTCACTCGGAGAGCAGCAGCAGCTCGTCGTCTTCGTCGAGCTCGTGCGGCGAGAGCGGCTATGCCACGCTGTGCGATTCAGGCACCGCGACCCCGACCATGACCCCCACCGGTACCCCGGTTCCGGGACAGACAAACCGCAACGCCCCCCAGCAGATGTGGGCAGAGGCAGGAGGAGGGGCGGCGCCGCGCTCGCCCTCTAAGCGCCACCCCTGCACTTTCGACGGATGCGACCGAGTGTACGGCAAATCATCTCACCTGAAGGCGCACATCAGGACACACACAGGTGAGAGCACTGAACTAACACACACACACACACACACACACACACACACACAGGTGAGAGCACTGAACTAACACACACAGGTGAGAGCACTGAACTAACACACACACATACACTCATGTGAGAGTACTGAGCTTACACACACACATACACTCATGTGAGAGCACTGAACTAACACACACACACATACACTCATGTGAGAGCACTGAACTAACACACACACACATGCACTCATGTGAGAGCACTGAGCTTACACACACACACACACACACAGGTGAGAGCACTGAGCTTACACACACACACACACACACACACACACACACACACACACACACAGGTGAAAGCACTGAGCTAACACACACACACACACACACACACACACACACACACAGGTGAACGCACTGAGCTGACACACACACACACACACACACACACACAGGTGAAAGCACTGAGCTGACACACACACACAGGC
>CM074977.1:25011662-25029494 GCA_037576825.1 Pangasius krempfi
CACACACACACACACACACACACACACACACAGGTGAAAGCACTGAGCTTACACACACACACACACACACACACACAGGTGAAAGCACTGAGCTTACACACACACACACACACACACACACACACACACACAGGTGAAAGCACTGAGCTTACACACACACACACACACACACACACAGGTGAAAGCACTGAGCTTACACACACACACACGTGAAAGCACTGAACTTACACACACACACACACACACACACACACACAGGTGAAAGCACTGAGTTATGGGTAGTTATGGTACGTGGGTAGTGAGTTATGATGTAATATGCTAATAATAGATGACTAGAGAAGAAAACTAGGTTTATTTAAGTTGTATCAGTAAAAGCGGTTGTAATAAAATGATTTAAAAACGTACAGATTTCTTTAAACGTTGGTGTTAAGTGAACGTCACTACACAGGCTTAGTGTTCTTAACTTAACCCTGAAACGTTGAGTATGTCGAAATGTTTGGGATTCACTCGACTCACAGTTGTACTAATGATTGGCTCACATAATGAAAGCTGCCATGTTTTACGTTGTTTAACACATCTCGATGTGTGTGTGTGTGTGTGTGTGTGTGTGTGTGTGTGTGTGTTGCAGGTGAGAGGCCGTTCCCATGCACCTGGGCCAACTGCGAGAAGAAATTCGCCCGCTCCGACGAGCTGGCACGCCACCTGCGCACCCACACAGGTGAGAAGCGCTTCCAGTGCCCTCTTTGTGCCAAACGCTTCATGCGCAGTGACCACCTGATCAAGCACGCGCGCCGCCACCCCGACTTCCACCCATCCATGATCGGACGCAGGGGACACGGCTCGCCCCAGGGTCAAGGGTCATCCATCAGCACACAGTCTCAGTAAACCAGCAGCATCCACTTCACAACCTAAACCCAGTCGGACACCTTTCCATAGCAACGCACCCCCTTTTTTTTAACACACAAGCCACCGGTTTGAACACCAAGCTTGTGTTCGAAAGTTCGCGCTCCCTTTGGATCCCATCGCCTCGTCTTCCCTCGTGTCCAGTTGCGAGTTCGAGCCGGTCGTTTGCCTCAACACAATAATCCTGGTGCAATTGTATCCCCACAACATGAATGACGAGTGATGTCAAATCTGCTGCAAGAATTCCACGTGTTGTAGAGCCTTTTAGCTCTCCAAGCCTCTCTTGCCACAAGCACAACACGCTACTCCTTCCGGGCAGTGAAGCTATTTCGGGTTGACAAGATGGCCGCCCGCAACGCAGCACAATCCTCACGCTCGGATTCTTCGGTTGTTTCTGAACGTCTGCTTTAGTTACATCACTTCTCAGTCATGCTTGAGATGTCCTTTTCTCTTTTTCTGGTTTACGGGTGTGGATGTTAATCCCCCTATTAAACGGACACTGTTTGAAATTTCTGTCATTCCAGGTTAGCTTTGCGTTCCAATACTGTTTTTAATACACCCTTATCGGCATTCCTTCACGGCCGCATCGCAGTACCGAAAGTGGCCACTTGCAACGCAACACAAAACACACTCACTCTTACCCGGGAAGCACAGTCTATTCGCAGTGAATATCAGCCTGCTAACTAACTAGTTAACTATCTAAGCGTGCTACCTAGCTGGCTAGTGTGCTAAACAGCTGGATTGTTAATTAGCTAGCTTGCTCAAGCTAGTCAGATTAGCTGTCGTGTCACTAGCTTCAAACCGAGCGGATCATTGTTATGGTTTTGAAATATTAATATTAATACTTTTTACAGCTGTATTTTTCTACACTGCGCCATCTGCCACTTGTTCCTGTTTAGAACAGAACGTTGCGTTAGATCGTAATGCCGTCTCGGTACGCCGGGTGTGCAGGTATTCAAGTGAAATTCACTTTTTAAGATTCTGATGCCTGATACTGAATATATAAATAACATAATACTTAAAAATGACTAAGACAAAAGGAAAACTGTTTGTGTATTCAGGAAAAAATATACGAAAGATCCACTTTTTTTTTTTTTTAAATAAACAAGCTTTCCAAGACATTTCAATACGCTTTAAAGCCACGAGTCATTGATGCAAAGACACAAAAATCCAAATTCAACATGCACATAGTTTAAGACACGATGTCTTTAATTTGTAAAAATGTAATTCCAGGAAACGCAAGAATTTTTAAGGACCCGGAGACACCCCAGGGAAAGGTCTTTCCCCGGCTCGGCTCTTGGCTCTAAAGGTTTCATCTAACAAAACTACGCTCTAGTGAAGCTTGGAATATCCCCAAAAAAATAGTGATGGATTCAGCCGGGGATAAACGAGGGCGTGAAAACAGTACTGGAATGCAGTCTTAGATGGACCACCTCATCTCTTCACATGGTGCTCTAATTCCAGTCCGTCTGTAACTGACTGTAAGAGTTCAAAATGGCAAAAAATACCTGTAACTCGGTGGTTAATATACACAGAACTCACAAAATGTCTGTTCACAGTTGTGTGTTTTTGTAAGTTGGTTTACACGTAACTGCGCCGCTGTGCTTGAGCGCCAGCGATTGTTCGTTTATATAACTAATGACGGTAATTAATAATATCGATAATGACATGAATGATGGCAAATGAGAGAAATATTTCATTTCATTTCTCTTGCATTTTGATGCTGAGGTCTTCAAGGTCTTTAATATTGTCATAAGTTATTATTTTTTTCCTCGCAATTACTTTGTTGGCGCAATTTATATACACATATAAATATATATATATATTAGACGTAATTATTATGTATTTGGTTTTAATTTTGTCTTTCCAAAATTATAATATCAACACTGATGATCCATGGCCACTGAAACGGTTAAATGGTTCGCCGTGTTTTTAGGTCATTTGCCTATTAGTTATTTCAGTTATCAGAATATTTAGACGTGTAACCTCATGCTGGAGGGTTGCAGGTAGCTTGTCGTCTGCGCGCGTGTGTGTGTGTGTGTGTGTGTGTGTGTGTGTGTGTGTGTGTGTGTATGAGTGTGTGTGGGTATGGCTATGGTTGAAGCTTCTACAGTAGAGATGTTACATAAATTATAAAGGGCACTCGATTGCTTTATCGGATGGGCTGGTGCTTCTTGTTTGTGTGTGAACGTATGCCATGTGTGCATGTGCGTATGTGTGTGTATGTATAAGAGAGAACGCTAATCTCTCTCCAAACACATCTATCTCAGAGAACAATGTAAACACATCAGGAATTTCAGAAAGCCTTAATTCCTCTCCGACTTATTTTGCACCATTGTTTACCGTTACACACTTTCTACAGGTAACGTCTGCCGCAGGGTTTTTTTTTTTTCCCCCTCAACAAAATAAAATACAAATATGCAATATTGCACTTTTCTTCTAGGTGGTGGTGATGATGATGATGATGATGATGATGCATCTGTCTGCTAGTGTGATGGGTAACATTGTATAAATATACGTCTGCAAAAATAAAAGTAAATAAAAAAAATTAATAAATAAGGAACACTGTGGAATTGGAGAAGGACCCGTCACGGAAAACAAAACAAAACAAAAAAAACGTTAGTCTCGGGTTGCACCTTTTTCCAAGTGCTTGAATAAGTGCGACAAAGGGAAGAAACTGACCTGATCGTTCACGGAATTTTTTTTTTTATATTTGTTTTTTTCCGTGCTATCATTTTTGTTTTTTTATTCTTTCTTGGATAAAGATCAGCCGAACGAACTCCGGCATCACTTTTCTCATCCTTCTTTCCTTTCCATCCAGGCAAAAGATTTTTTTTTTTAAAATTGCTACTAATACAGTCTACGAGATGACGGTATCTGCATCCACGCACATAACGCAATACAAGGACTGCGACAGGTAGCTGCTGGCAGTTATCTGAACTGTAACACATCAAAAACGTCAAACTAATGAAAATGCAAAGAAAAGGTCAGTCTTTTTTTTTCTCAACAAAAAAAAAAAACAAAACAATATCATACCTCTGGTCACTTGTGTCAAGAACTTGTCAGAACTTGACTGTGTCTGTCACGACACATCGACATTTAGCCATAATGGACTTCACTTTGTCACATTTCAACTGATTTCAAGTTAAAATGCCTTTCTGATGAATTAAAAAAAAACAAAACCTTCCTAAATCTAACCAGTTTGCAGTTAGCACTAGCACTGCTAATTCGTGGCCAGTAAATGCGGTCACAAAAACCACAAAGTCATATTTTTCTTGTCTTTCAAATGGTCTTCCCTTGTTTTTGCTTTACACTTTCTTTCTTTTGTATTCTAAATGTGTCACATGCTGTGTATTAGTGCTTGGGTGTAAAAGGAAACAAACAAAGCTAATGTTGCTAACAACCAGCAGTAGCTAGTTAGCATTATGCAAGTGAGATCATGCTAACCATGTTTAGCTTTATTAGCCATCTTAGCCTTTGTGGATGAAGTTTCTTTGGTGACCTGTAGTGGCCTTCTGGGTAGTTTATGATGAAGTCCATGCTAGTTTGGTAGGTTAGCATTTTTTTCTTTTTCTCAGTGGGTGTCTCAATGCAAAAACAACCCCATGTCTCTTGTCTGTCAGTTCTGTTCTCGTTAGTATTGTTTAACTTTTTTGACTGTTATTGTCACTAATCTTTCTCCTGTGCTGTTTTTTGTTTTTTATTTTTGTATTTTAAAAGTTTTATCTTTGCATCTTGTCAAAGGGAATGCTCAGTACAGAAATGCTAGCATTGCTAATAATGATCAGAAGACTTTAACCTCCTTAAAGCGGTGTCTCTTATCTCTTTAGTTTGTCTTACTTTTGTGTTTTAAAACACGTCACACACAAAAATGCGAATGTTGCTAACACTGAATGCAATCCTGTCAGTTTTATGCAAATTATATCACCCTGACTGATCAGTCCTACTCTTTTATTAGCCATGTTAGCATTTATGAGTGAAGCATTCCTCTGATACTCTTGTGTAACCTATAAAGTATATATAGCGATACTCTCTGAGGCAGTTTAGGATGAAGCCTGTGTAACTGGAATAGTTTAGCTGTTAAATGTAGTGATAACAGCTAGTAAATCTTGGTTGGGGCCCCTATGTTTTTATAAGTCTGTCCAAACCGGTATTGGTTGAGTGTGTTTTATTTCAGCCAGTCGTAGTGAGAGAAAAGCTAATCTTGGTCTGAAAAGCTGCCTTCTTGCTTCGTGTCAATCCAACCTTGACCTCATTTATCCTAAAAATTTTTTGGTACACACTAAAACCAAATACACGCCATTTTTCTGCAGGTCAGCGATCACACTAATAAGTCTGTCAAGACTGCATCAAAGTCTCTTTCCTTTCACGAGGTAATGACCTCGTCCGGATTTGGGCTTTAATGCATCTCCTCAGGTGATAAAACTGAATACTGAGAACCTCCATTCTTCACCAATGTATAAGCATGATGTTTTTATGGTCGGTTTTTTTCTGGTATTCCTCTGCTGATTTAATTTATTACATGCTATTTGTGTGGGTTTTTTTTTTTTTTCGTAGTGCATTGTGAGGTATGAAACTTTGCTAAATATTTAGGTTAACTGATTGCCTCAACTACAAGAAACTGCCAGTGCTTTTTAAATAAAATAAAAAAATCTAATTATTATGACTGTATGTTTATCTTGATTTTTTTTCTAATACAGCTTGTTCAAGAAATGGCTTTGGGATTTTCTCCATCTGTGGGAATGTAAAGTTAGAGAAACACTAATATTTAAAAAAAAAACAACAACAAATGAACGTCAATTGGAGCTGATTAGCATAATGTATATGACCTTCATTTTTCACACTCAGTTTCAGTTTTTAAAAAATCTGGGGTAAAATATTTAGAACCCTTTGATTGTCCTTTTAGAGGAACCTTTCAATGTAGGTTCTTTGTTGAACACTACAATAAAGGGTTCAAGTAGAACTTTTTTTTTTAAGAAATCTAAATCATCCAAAGATGATTTTTTTCCCCCCAAGAGTGTATGTATTAACTGGGTAAAAGTGTAGTGCAAATTCCATATTACTGGTACTTTATTTTCTTAAGTTCTTTAAGAGCTCATTGAATATTTATGGGTTCTTACCCTCTTGAAATGGTACTTGGAAGTTATAGGGTTCTACATATAACCATTAATTGGACAACCAAAGAACTCTCGGGCTCTGAATTTTCTAATACTGTTTTTCATATTTGTTGTCAGTCATTCATTGATCTTTGTAAGCATTTAAGACACATGAATCTTTCCTCAATATGTTTTCAGCACCATTTGAATATGATCACCATGTGATCCAGATTTTGATGTCCATAAAATGTAATAAACCCCATGCTGTCCAGTGCTGCACTGTGATTGGCTAGCTTAGAGTTCATCCCTGCTGCTGCTATCTGAAGTAGGCACAGGGGCTGCATCGCCACGGTTCTGCTTTTTGTGGGTACGCTGGCGGTCCCAGTCTGTGTTAATGCTCTCATTGTCCCAGATGGTGGACGTCTCAGTGTCACTGCTATAGCCTGGTTCTCCTGTGTAGTGGGTTGGGTAGATGAGGAGAGGTTCCACCGAGAAGGCTAGCAGGTCCCTCTGCTTAAAATGAACCAGGTACTCTTCCCTGTGAATAAAGAGATCATTGTATGTGTAAAAGAGTCTTGAAAGCTAATGGAAACTATCTAATAGAATTCAATAAACTGTTTACTCTTCAATTAACTATTTAACTACCTTCCTGTTTTCAGAAGGACAGGACTGTCCATAGTACAAGAACAATTTCGATTCACTGCATTTCCTATTCATAAACATAAGCCTTTTTTCAGCTCTATTTTATAAACAGATTCAGGAAAGTTTTACACAGGACTTAATCCAGATTAATCCAGAGTGATTCCCAAATCCCCATCCCAGAGATCCATCTATACTCTGATCCTCATCCCATATACCCATCAATACACTGATTCCCATCCCAGATTCCCAACAACAATCTTGTCTCTATCCCAGATCCCCATCAATACTCAGATCCTCATCTCAGATATGCATCAGTAATCAGTTCCCCATCCCTTATCCCCTTCAATACCCTTAACCCCAAATCCAGATCCCCATCAATGCCCTGATCCCCACCCCAGACATACATCAGTACTCTGTTCTCCATCCCAGATATCCATCGGTAGTAAGTCTGAGAACATAAGCCTGTGTTATAAAATTAGTGTGAAAAAATCTACTAAGTCAGTTCTATGTAGAGCTCTCCAAAAGAGATGGTTCCACACAGAGCTCTTTATATGAAGCTCTGAACTCTTATCTAGCCAATGCACCATTAAGGAACCATAATTTCTAAAACTGTGATGTTTTCCAAGATTTTACTGATCACAGGTATCTGAGAGATTAAGGCTCTTTAGAAGTGACAAGGACATTGTCACCCCGTCCAATCACTTATATTATAGCAACAATAAACAGTCTGTCCAGCCTTTCATTTGGTCTCTTTTCAAGTTAATACAACTTAAAAAAACGCATCTTGTCATGTTACAGAGAAACCATACACGCCTTTGTCCTGAAGACTTTCCTGCGGCAGCAAACTTACTGACTGTTAAAAAGCACTCAAACTGGAGACTCCTTCCATAAATGTTAAGTAAACATCAGCAGAAAACATCACCATATCAACAAGTATGTTTTTTTTTTAAATAACAGCATATTTATTTATTTATTTATTTTTATTTTGTGTCCCTGTGAATGAGCTGTTGTGTATTACAGCAAGCGCATTTATATAAACCTGCAACTTAAATTACAGCTGCCACTACTGTCAGAGCTGTTACCGAAATTCTCACCATAACTTAGCCAGATTTCTTGCTCATTCTTTGTCCATTCTTCATAACCTATCAACATTAAAAATGTGAGAGATGTCAAACTTCTCAGATGCCATCAGTTCTGGGGACTGTTGCATCAGAATGTCTTTCCTTTAGTTTGTTCCAAACTATTTTTAATTTTGAAACACTTCCTAAAGATGTTCTGAAATGTTTCTTCTTTTGGACTGTTGTCTTGTGTAGCATACGCTCATCTTTAACATCTTTATTTTTAGATATATATATAAATTGTAAATAGAGTTTTTTATTTCCACTCGGTAACCATGGAGGATTTTTTTGCTCTCATACAGTTTGTATACTTTAAGTCTGAGAATATAAGCCCTTGTTGCAAAACAAGGTTACTGAAAATGTGATGACGGTGTGAAATCTAATAAACTATAAACATACTTAGGGTGCTTGTTGAACATAACGGGCAGGAACTCATCTACTGGCAGCATTTTGCCCAAAGGTTTTGCCTCCAGCAGTTTCTTAGCACCCTGAAGAGAGAGTATGTATCCCAGAGTCCAATAAGAATAATCAGGGTATACCAGGTTCTTTATCCCCTGCACCCAGCGTTCAGGATTCTTCACCTGCAACCGCTTACGGCCCACGTATCTGGGAGAGGGGGGGAAATTGAGGGTTATTAGGATGATTAGTGTAAACAGTAACTGTAGAACCACTTTTCATAATCTCAGCCTGTCACAAATTGCAGGTCTGCTTCAGCAACCCTTTCTTCTAATCAGGTTCTGGTCGCTTTGTTGTTTCTCAGCTGGCTTGCCATGTGCTTTTCCTAAAGCCAGACAGGAACCTGTGTTATATCCAACACTTCGTGACATCAAACTCTACGTACATCAAGTCCCACTGGAGCTGTTTCTGCCGAATGTCCTCCATGATTACGTTCAGACGGCTCTTGAATTTCGGTTCAAAGCGAATGTCGTCCTCTAACACGAGGACCTGCCGCTGCTTACGTTCCACCACCTGAGGGAGACAAAATGTCTGTCAGTGTGAATCAGTGTGGAATGGGAGAAATCCTGGAAATGTGAGGAAATCTTTTTCCTCTTAATCTTTCTACACTTTATCAGGATCATCCAGTAGTAATATAAACCACAATGAGTTCCTGTTATAGGAAAATAATCAAGGACAACGTGGTGTGATGAGGTCTGATGTTTATCAGCCCAAAGTTGATTTGTGAACAATTACATTTTCTTTAACTCATTATCCATTTTATCCATTTATAGTTACATTCAGTGTTGTGGAACGTATGCAAAACAAGTTAGTTCCTGTTATTTCTTACATTATAGCAACTATAAACAGTTGTTCCCTTAACATCTTCTTAATAGTTTATAGTTTTTCACTGGAGCTGTGAAGATAACCACTCACAAATGGCAAAAATCATTACATACACTATTTGCCTCAAATGACACCATTTTGGCTAAATAATACTAAAAAGGATTTTATAAAACTAAGATTAAAAAAAATAATAACGCTGATTCCAGGCTGAAAATGGCTTCCACTCAAGTTTTTGGATACACAACGTACTGTAATTTTGTGCAGTAAATAGATGAAAGTATAGTACTGTGCAAAAAAAAGAGATAAATAGATAGATTGTAGATATTTAAATAGAAATTTTGTCTTATATATTTTATTAGTGTGTCAATACTACAGCTTAGATTCTCAAAAAACATTAAATGTTATGGAGAAATTATGTATGTCATTTAAAAAAAAGCAACATATTAAGTAATGAATGCAAAATGGGGTCATGTTAAATATGAATTTTTATAAAATTTTATAATATTCAGAAGCTTTTTTTCTTTACAGAATTTCTTTTGCACAACAAAAAAACATACAAGCATACAGGCAAAAACTGACATCTGATTGGATGTAATGTGAGTTGATTAAAGCACAGAAGTGCATGGGATATATTCTGAAGCACTGTAGCCCTGCATTTATGTCTACATTTATTTCAAGGGCCAAACAGCGTCTTTATGGCCGTTCTGCGATTTTATCTCTTAGCCTCTGAGCGACCGCTGCTCTATTCATGTGCAAACATTCATTAGTATGGAACATGTGCTGCTCTTACCTGCTTCCAGATGTTGTAATGGCTGAGAAAACAGCCGATCTCTCCTTTAGTGAGCACTCTGCCAGAGTAGGGGTCATGGTAGCTGGGCAGCATCTCAATCCCTAAAACCTGGAGCTGCGATGAGTTCAGAGCTCTGAAATAAAGAGGGTTTTTTCTTTCATTTTCAAGAAAGCAAACGATATTACGTGTGTGTACGATTTTCAGCGATTTTTAATCTCGTACTTGCCATCCACTGCATCAGCCAGTGTGACTTCAATCCCCAAAACATCCAAAGTGCGCAACATACGCTCCCTACGGTCCATGCGCCGCATTAGATTAATGATGTAGATCTGACAAAAAAAAAAGAGGGAGGAAAACTCTGTATTAATATTTGCAAGAAAACTAGAGAAGGGTCCAGAAAACTAAGTCCGCAAGAAATAGCTTTTATCGTAATCAAAATACTGCACTATATAGTTAGTAGGGTTCGGTGACAGTATTAATTTTTAAATATTTACATCAGTTATACCACAGATCCACTGAATCCTCAACTCTGATTGGTCAGAAGGTCTTGAATTAATTGTCTATAACATCAGTTCAACAGACAAATCTGAGGATTATATTAACGCGCTCGTTCTAATGCGTTATCGTTTCTATAGTAACGTAATTCATAGAGATTCGTCCAGAGGATACTGCACATAATCTGAGAATATGATGTTCTTATTAAACAAGAAAAAAGAAAAAATGTAATCGTTGATATGGTGAAGTTTCCTCTAAGGAGATGTTTATTTAACATTTATGGAAGGAGTCTCCAGTCTCAGTGCTTTGTAACCCACAGTAAGTTTTCCACCATTGGGACGTCTTTTTTTAAAAAAATCTTATTCAAGAGAGAGGCTGAAAAAAGTGAAGATGTGGAGGGGGTCAACTGCTTAAAGCTTCTATAACCGAAGTGATAACTGAAATTAACTTGCTTGACAGACATTCCACTGAATGTAAGATTAAAAGTAACTATAAATGGATAAAAATCGTTCTTTAATTAAACAACGAAATGTAATTTTTGGCAAATTTCTGTGGTGTAAGAGGAATAAAACACTTCAGGATGCTGTTATAGGACAACAACAGTTATCCCCTGTCATGTTTTATTCCTTATATATTACAGCCATCTATCTTTCACTGCGTGATGTACTATTAGGAGATCACACATAATGCTGTAAAACTATAAAGTGATATCAGATGTACCTCGTCGAATGCCATTCTGTCTTTGTTTCTGGATGGCGTGTGCAAATAGCGCGAAGGCTCCAGGGCGAAATCAACTACAGAGCACAGAGAAGAAAGCAATGTCATACAATATATTTCATACAGTACTCTTAAACTGCGGCGATATCCTGAATGCCGCCGTGAGATTCATGCTTCATGAGTTTCATAATAGCATGACAGGTTCGTCTGAGAGACGGAGAAGAAAAGGAAAGAGGTGCGAGTTTCCACAGGGATGTGAAAGCTGTGTGTGCAGAAAGAAGCCTGCGTGAAGCACCGTGTGAACAAAACGAGACGGCCTCCTTTTCCTTCTCTTCACTCCGATTTCAAACACTACACTAGATTTAGACTCCTGTATGGCTTATGTAGCCTTTGTGCTCAAGTGTTGCCTTTTAACTGCCTCTAAATTCTTTGGATCCTCTCAATTTTCAGGTCTGCACTCATGTCAAAATATCGTAGTCCAATTTTAAAGATCGTTTTCTATATTTTGAAGATAAATTGTAAAAACCTCTTCCTAGAGGGGGTGAAAACATTTGCCCTGGACTGTATATGTAAAGTTTTACATCGTCAGAACTGCAAACTCGATGTGCCCCAGCCATCGTGTCACTCACGCATGGCCTCCGTGAGAGTGTGGGTGAAGCTCTCCGCCTCATCCTCCAGGGTCTGCTGGGTCCGCAGTGGCACAGGCAAATACCCATAATGCTCTCTGTTACACACAAACATCTGCACTCCTGCAGGGAAACAAGGGAACAGGGGCAGAATTGGCCTAATATCAGTCAGTGTGCAGAAATGGGAATGTCTCATGAGAAAATGACTCATTTAACTGTTTAAAGTTGAAAAATCAATGCGAAATTTGACTGAATTCTTAATTCTGATTGGTCAGAAGGTGTTGTTTAACAGCTTTAACAGCTTTAACAATTCCGTCAGACTTGTGTGGTGGACGCTCCATGTAATCTATTTATTTAGTTTATTTAACATTTATGGAAGGAGTCTCCAATGTCAGCGCTTTGTAACAATCAGAACAACATGTGAATGTTGTGTTTTGTGGTTTGTTGTTAACTTTGGAGCGGTAACAGCAACTTGTCTTGCATCACAAAATTAGGAAATAAATTTGAATAGTGAGTACTGTAGCTATGTCAGAGCTCACCTGCCTGTCTCGCTGAAAAGGAGAAGGCCAGGATATCATCCAGGATCCATGGGTAGAGCTGGTGGAGCGGGTAGAAGGCCAGGGCATGGCTGGCGCGGCGGCGTAAATCCAGCAGCATGGTGGAGTGAATCATGGGCACGGCGTGGCTCCCAACCCGCTTCCAGTTTCGAATGGGAATGTATGAATCTGTTCTCTTATAATACCCCTGTGGAATTTTTTTTAAAAAACCCTAAAAAGTTAGCTAAACCACTACACTACACTTACATTTTGCATCCTTCTATACCCTGCTACATAGCTAACATTCATACTCTTTAACAAACACCTGTGAACAAAGCTGTATATATAAAGCACTATTTGACGCAGGGACGTGTTAATATATTGGGATTGCTGCTATGGTGTCAGTCAAGCTGGAGGCAAATTCACAACTTACGCTAATAAAAGACAACGAAAAAACACGAAAAACACAGATGATGCTGAAGATATAGTGTACCTGTGCGGTCATACCACACCAGAAATTGGAGTAGAGCGTTCTGGATTCCAGCATCGGGGCCACCAGTGTGTGGTTCTCGGCTATCAGCAGGCTCAGGACCTTCGGGTTTGTCAGCAAGTTATCGCTGTCAGCAAACTAGAAGGATAAGATCAGTACGACATGAGTGCTATGGGTAAGTGCAAAGACCAACATGTCAAGAATAAACCAATTGCGGAACGTGCAGATTTACTGGTACCACCTTGAAGTTGATTATTTTCCAAAGTATTTTCCAGCAGTTTGCCAAACTAACATTTTTTCCCCCATTACATTAGTTATAGTTACATTTAATGTTGTGGAACATCTATTAAACAAGTTCATTCCCTATTTGTCGTGCCACTATGAAAACGCAAAGCCTTCCAATATCTGAAGATATTGCCATGTCAGAAAAGTCACAGCTTTCCCTCGGATTTTCAGTGTTACAAAGCACTGACACTGGAGAATCCTTCCAAAATTGCTAAATAAATGTGTCTTCTAGTTTCAGAAAGCCACACGATTGTTGCGAATGGGATAAAAATGGTCAATGCTGAGAACATATAACTTACCAAGATGTAGTCAGCCCACTGAGCCCGGGCCGATCGGAGAGCAGCCTGCCTCAGCTGCATCACATGGTTGAATCTGGAGTCTGGCCAGTGCTTGGGACCAAGCTCATCAGCATAGGAACTATAATAAAAATAATTCTTATTATTCATATAAAGTGATTAACAACCAAAATTCTTTTTATTTATTTTTTTGCTGAAGTATTTGCACTTCCCATGCAGATGAGGGAACTGAGTCGAGTATGGAGCCCTTGATCAAGTCCGTAGCTTGGATTGGATGCTTCGTGTGTAAGTCACTTTGCACAGAAGTGCCTCCATTTGCTATGTTTATTATGGTATATTATTGCACAGATTGTTAAAATGGATTATTTAGACCCGAACTTCTACCTCTTCCCATGCTCCATGGTCCGGAATCGTACGGAATGGTATAGTGCCTCCACTCCAGACACCCACTCCTGCAGCATGGCCGTCGTGTTATCAATGCTGTGATCTGCTGCAGCCCTGTGTAAAGTATTTACTAAGTCAAGTTTGCATTAAAAAAAAAAAAAAACCCAGAAAGTATCTACATGACTGCTGATGACAGTAAGATTTCTCTAACCATATTATTACTGAGACTAAATATATCCCAGGTTTGGCTATAGAGGATAGCAGTGAAATAATATTCATGCTATGATAACCACACAAACCCAGAATGACTGGTTTCAGTATGTTACTGCTTACTTCACATTTACAAAGATAACAACCCAAAGACAACAGTTCAGCGGCAGTGCAATGATTCATTTCTACTCAGAATTCTATTCAGAGTCAATTCTATTCAGAAAAGAACTCAAATTTATTTAAAAACTACTCTTCACCCTTTGTTTTCTCTCATTTTCACCAGGTGTGTTTGCTATTTTAAGCATAGCTCTACATATGTAGAAATACCTGCCACATGACAGC
This sequence comes from Pangasius krempfi, assembly GCA_037576825.1. Taxonomy (NCBI): domain Eukaryota; kingdom Metazoa; phylum Chordata; class Actinopteri; order Siluriformes; family Pangasiidae; genus Pangasius; species Pangasius krempfi. The sequence goes on from CM074977.1 coordinate 25,025,874, forward strand.
ACAGAGAAAGAGAGAGAGAGAGAGAGAGAGAGAGAGAGAGAGAGTGAGTTTTAGGAAAAAAGAGAGCATAGGATTAACAGAGTTCTTGAAAACATATAGAATTAACAGAATTCTACAGAATCAAACAACATAGAATTAGCAGAATTATAGTGATTATAGGATTAACAGAATTGTAGAAAGGGAGGGAATCGAATGAACAGAAATCTAGAGAGAGAGAGAGCAGAGATTTGATGGAATTCTAGAAAGGAGAGAACAAAATTCTATAAAAACATATACTTAACAAAACTATAGAAAGAGAAAATAGGATGAGCAAAATTCTAAAGAGAGAGAGAGAGAGAGAGCATAAATTTGGCAGAATTCCCAAAAGTATAGAAAGAAAGAGTGAATAGAATTAACAGAATTTTGCAGAAAGGGACAGAGCATAGAAAGGATGTATTTCTAGAAGGAGAACGCGGATAGAAAGCGATAGATGAAGAGAGCATATAATTGAAAGAATTATAGAAAGCATAGACGTTCCAGAGAAAGAGAGAGAGATTTTAGGGTTAGAATAGAATTACCAGAATGATAGAAAAAGAGGGCATAGAAATAACAGACCTACAGAGCATGTAGAATTAACAGAACAATTGAGAGAGCATAGAGTTAACAGAACTCCAGAGAGAATAGAATTAACAGAATAATAAAATTTTCAGAATGATAGAAAGAGAGCAGAGAATTAACAGAACTTCAGAGAGTGCAGAATTAACAGAATAATAGAAAGAGAGAGAATAGAATTAACAGACCTCCAGAGAGTGTAGACTTAACAGAATAATAGAAAGAGAGAGCATAGAATTAACAGACCTCCAGAGAGTGTAGACTTAACAGAATAATAGAAAGAGAGATTATAGAATTAAGAGAACTCCAGAGAGTGTAGAATTAACAGAATTTTAGCGATAAAGAAGAGGAAACAGAGAGAGAGCACAGAAGTCGAAAGGGTCTTCAGTTGACGTTAAATGTACACTTGGGCTAAATTGAGATATTCTGTAAATTGAATAGTTGTAAAGATGATTTCTTTAATAATTTCTATCTGTTCAACGTAAACTTGCACTGTGACTGTAGTGTTGTTTCACGTCGTCCTCCATTTTCTACACGTGATAGAATTGATATCATGATCTACGGAAACGCAGGATATTAGCTTGTAGAGTTAACGCGGAGGGAATCAGTCATAGTCTCTCTCTGCATTTTATCACTTCGCTGCGAGTCTCCGCGCTGCTCCTCAGCACTGTTTACTGTTCGAGCGCAGCATATTTCAGACCAGGGTGCCGATTAGGGCCGCTCTCTCTATCAGATCACACACATACAAATTCCTAAAATGGAAGACACGTATAAAGAAAGACGAGCCAAATTTGTCAAACAATTTTATTAAGGTGCCGTGTGTTTGTGTGTACTCAGCGTATGCACCGGCACAAATTCTCAGTATGAGATATACTTTTTAGCTTATGTTATTTTTATCCATTTTATGCTACACTTGCATACATGCACTAGAATCAAATCTGTTGTCCTTTCACTATTCTGCCTTAATTCCTTCAGTCCTTCAAATTCACAATTGCACCACTGGAAAAGAAAAGAAAGGAACAGTAAATAAGAAAAAAAAAAAACATTTAGGATTCACCAAACAAGAAGCAATTACCAGATTGCAATCCTGTCCTTTGGATAGTCCAAGCGTTCGATGCAGCCCAGGTAAAAAGGAAGGCTGTGTTCAGAATTGCGAGCCAGAATGGCGATCATCACCTTCGGTTTGAGCAGAGCTGACTCAGTCCGGATCGGTTCCAGGTCCGAGAGTGCATCGGAGAAATCGAACCTAAAGACTCCAAACCAAAGCAGAGTAGATACCTGTAGGAGCAGCATGGCCAGTACAGTGTTACTCCGGTCTCTCACGGGGACAGAAAGAATGTGGCAGTCAATATAAAGCTGAGGGACCTGTTTGGCTCCAGGATGGTGAATGGAGACGGCCACAATCTGAACACACTCAGTTATGTGCAGAACTTTTATTAAATAGATTAATTAATACATAATTAAGCAAACTTTCTTTTTTTATTTTCTAATTAATTACATGTCACAAAATATATAAAATAAATACATTTTAGATAACTGGATATACTATTAGTTTGTCTTGTTTAATCAGTATAATTATTTTAATATTATAGAAAGTAGTCTTAAATTAATAAATCCATTCATTTATTCATCTAAATAAGAATTTTGTAAAAAGAATGAACCATGAATGATACCAAAAAGCATCTAACGAAGGTTTATACTGTTTATTTATTTATTTTAAACTTTTAAATTTAATCTGAATGTATTAATAAGCAGGACAATTCATATCACTAGATATTTCCTCCTTATTTGTAAATATAAATCGACAAAATGTATCATCTTGTTACAAGAAAGTTTAATCGTTCAGGTAAATAAACACTGTTGAATTCTTGATTCTGATTGGCCAGAAGGTATTGATTCGTTTTCTATAACAGCAGTTCTGTCAGTCGCTCCAACTGTAATTCCAACACATAATCCATGCCTATAATAAACAGATTTTTTTAAATGTATTGTTATTTAACAAAGAACGCCACGCCATGGTTGATTATTTTCCTATAACAGTACACCTCCGTCATTGTTTATTCCACGTGCAGCAGGACACGTCTATACAACTTTATTGATTTCGTTCACAGTGAAAGATGATACATGTTTTCATATTTAGCTTACTGATATGGGATGAGCAGCATTGCTGAGGTAAAATGGTACAGACACAAACAAATGAATCATTTACATCTAGTTAGTGTTCTGCTAGAATGTCAGCTATTCAAAAAAAAAAAAGCTCACAAAGACTAAATCAAATACCCTCATAACAGTAATGGTAATTAATATTGAGTGTTCATATGAGCTTAAGCTTGGCGGCTGAGGTATATATGTGTATTACCCATAATGCATTTCAAGCCTACGTCAGTGAATTAAGATGAAATAAATGAAAAGTTAGCTATATTATCTTTATACAACAGCACTGTTGAATTCTCAGATCTGATTGGTCAGAAGGTGTTGATTCATTTTCTATAACAGCATGGCTATGACAGTAGTTATTGTTTCTATAGTAACAGCATAAACAGGGACTTGATGCACATTCCATCCATTCGGGTTTTCTAATGTACTAATTCAATAATTGTAGCTGGGTCAATTTCCTAGTATTGGCTTTTGCGTGGTTTGGGCAGTTCAGTGCTGGATCCAGCGATGTGGAATGATCCGGACAGTAGCTGTACTCTCGTGGGTCATCAGACAGGTCACCTGATCGAGGCTCAGTCCAATCACCTTTTCTCCGTTTACCTCCAGGATTTCATCTCCTACTCCCAAAAGGCTGGTGTAGATGTTGTCTGTGGCACTGCCTCCCACTTGCTCCACATATATTCCTATGAAGAGAGAGTAACAGGTCCATTTCAGTGGGTGATGTTCCATTATGCTTCTGCTATATTACTAATATCTTGAATCAGACAGAAATGAAGAAAAACCCTGATCAGTGGAATTAAAAATAAACTAGGTCTGTTTTATTTATATTATATATATACCTTACGATGGGAACTCTTACTAATGCAGAAGAGC
>CM074977.1:25029594-25058838 GCA_037576825.1 Pangasius krempfi
GTGTGTGTGTGTGTGTGTGTGTGTGTGTGTGTGTGTGTGTGTGTGTGTGTGTGTGTGTGTGTGTGTGTGTAAACCAGTCAGCGAAGTTCTTCTGGAGTTCCTCTTTTGCACACACACACACACACACACGATATGGCGACCAACAGAATAAGCCAGTGTTTTTTATTAGAGAGAAGATGAAGGCGTCTGGACTCATGAAGCATGAGTAAGTGTGTACTTTATTTTATTTTAGATTTTTTAACCTTTTAATCCATTGCAATGTTTTTTTCCCCCCCTTTGCGTCCCACTATGTCTGTATTTGGGTGTGGACCGGCGATTTGCTAACTTGCGATAGCATCTCTTTGAGGCTCGATCCCAAATTAACCCGTGCCCCCTACATAACTCGCACTTGCTTATAGGGTGTAACGATGGCGCGCGCACCCTCCTGAGTGCACTACTTATCAAGTGGCGCTCTGTTTGGGATACAGCCCTAGCTTGCTTTGCAGTGCTGAGCGCACAAACTAGATTTCTCAGCTGCATGTTTATTCGCTTTGACGCAGATTAAAGGCTAAATCTCGGTGAAGAATTGGCTCATTTAAATAAACAACAAACACAGTTACACTTTTTTTTTTTTTTTAAAACGCTTTTGTTATTTTATTATTTTAAGATTGCTCTGCTTGCTGTAGCTTAGCTAACAGTTACATCCTTTGGTTTAAAAAAGAAAACAACAAAAAACTAAATAAACCTTAGCCGAAATGACCAAGAAATAATATTTTCACAAATTTTCACTCATCCTTTGATACAGTTATGAATTTCAGTTTTTAAACAACACGGTTTTAGTGATATTTCTTAATAATCCCCGTGTTACATAATAGCCTATCATGCTAAATTTAGTTAGCTAGCTAGCTCGATGGCATTCACTTACCTCAGCGGTTGTTTTTGGTTGTTGTTTTGTTTGTTGTTTATTTTTACCCACTGCATAATTAAATGCCACGTCATTTTTATGGTCTTAAATGTGAAATTGTGGTTAGAATTTGAGTGTAGATTAACTGTGAAGCTAATCGAGCTAGTGTTTTAAAAATACAGCAAACAATGCTAGCTAGCTAGCAAGCTAGCCGGTTTTAGCTGCTAGCCAGCTGTGTCAATATTGCAAATAATTTAAATATTTGGATAAATATGACGGTTATAATTTGTCCTTTTTTAACTTCTTTGGTTAAAGACAGGCTTCAAAAAGTTAATGTTAAGTTAGGGTGTTTTTTATTTTAGCTAAAAGCTCTAAAGCATTGGTACTGACAGATGACTTAGCAAGCGCACGAGCCAAACTAGATAACTAATTACCTACCTACCTAACTAGCAGTACTAACAATAACTATAGCCTTCAAAATAACACAATTAGCTCATTTTTTTTGCATATAAATCCATGTCATAATGTCGTTATTTGGTTATATATATCGCCACATGTTTTGTTTTGGATGCATTTCTAGATCTGGTTTGTTCCTTTGTCACCATTTTGTTTAATTTTTGATGGAATGATCCCAGTGTTAAGATTAATAATAATAATAATAATAATAATAATAATAATAATCAGTCATCATCATTGTTTAAACCTGTCTCTGCTTGTGTGTGTGTTTTGTTTGCAGGTTTCAGGTCCCGCACTATGTGATGATCCACCCGGACGCGTGGACGTTGTTATTTACGAGCTCCTTCTGATTCCAGTGGAATCTTCTCTTTGTGGTTGTTTTTGTTTAATGAGACGCACACGGTCACGCCTTGGCTCGTACATGTAGACCGTCCGGCGACGATGCCCGTCCAAGCGCCGCAATGGACCGAGTTCCTGTTGTGTCCCATCTGCACGCAGACGTTCGAGGAGACGGTGCGGCGGCCCATCAGCCTCGGCTGCGGCCACACCGTCTGCAAGATGTGCCTGAACAAGCTGCACCGCAAGGCCTGCCCCTTCGACCAGACGGCCATCAACACGGACATCGAGCAGCTGCCCGTCAACTCGGCCCTGCTGCAGCTCGTCGGGGCTCAGGTCAGAGCCTCTTAATCCGCGGAATTAAAATTAAACCAACCAAAAATCAGAAAAAAAATCGTTCCTGCGTGGAGCCCTGTTTGGACAGGATTGCGTTTACACGGGGGTAATTTCTGGGCTATTTTACAGGTGTGACTGTTAAATAACGTCGGACTGCCGCTATATGCCGTGTTTAGTCTCGCACCACGTGCGTACGTGAATTTAAAAGCTTCGCGAACAAACGACAGATGCGTTAGAAGACGCACTCGACCGCATACTTGGTCTGGGAGATAAAACCACGACTGCACGCGCTACCTGAGAAAGCAGCGTCTCTCTTCTCTTCACCGGCGCCTATTCGAACGCTGTGGCGCCGTGCTGTGACTCGTATGACCACGTGAAGCAGACAAGCGGGTTCGTAGAAAATACAACCAATAAAGGTTGAAGAAACTCCCTCCTCCTTTGGTCATTTTATTGCTGTTCGGAAACGAGAGTTTTATCGCCGAGGAGGAAAAAAAAAATGTATCACTGATGCATTAATCCAGTCCAAATAGGGCTACTCGTTGGTACGCCGAATGTGTTCACCAAATTTTCATAGCATGGTGAACTCTCAGCCAGTCGTAAATAAATCATCAGTTAATTATGTAAATAACTAGTTTGAAAAACCCAACACACGTGGCTCAGTTTAGGAGCTCACGTCTGCAAAGAAATCCAGCAACCCAAAACGCACAGCTTCCTGCAGTCGAGTCGATTCACTTCCTCGCTAGTGCTCGCTCAGACGCGCTCGCACCCACCCGGCGTTCTGGTCCTGGACGCGATCGCCGTGTTCTCGCTCACCCGAAGAACCTCATCCAGGTTGATTCAAACGGACCGAGCGCCTCATACGTGAAAACACCTGCAGACTCTTTATACAGTAAAGGAATCATAATCACGTCAGTATCTACAGATACCGTGGTTATCGGCGTCAGACCACAGTGACAGATTTATCCAATAATCCAAGCAGATATTTAATTTAAAAAAATCAAATGCACGTGTGTGTGTGTGTGTGTGTGTGTGTGTGTATATACAATATCAATATCTGTAACTAGGACCAGGTGAGATGATGACGATGATGATGATGATGATATTTTATCTATATGGTGATAAATTACGTCACAATACACTTTTCTGTGAGATTTCAGGTCTTTACCTTTTAAATCTGTACATTTTTTTTTTTTTACTTTTACACAATTTTCCCCCCAGTTTAAATGTTTTAGTAAACATCATCACTAAACATTAGGTATCATTGTTAGTAATAGTAATCGTAGTAATTTCCTTTTCTTTTGGTGTAGTTTATCTTAAACCATTGTTTTCAAAACATATTTAAAAACGTCACAACAAAAGTGCGAAATCCAGCTCGGGTTTTGCTTCACGTCTTAAAAAATGCGGCAAACGTTTTATATTTGGATTCATTGTGAAGCCTTTTTTTTAACGAGTTCATTCAGGGGTTGTAGGAGCCGGAAATCAAACGCGAGAGAAGTTACAGCTGTTGTACAGTCACTGTGATCTCTTCCTCAGGTGCCCAAACCGCAGCCTGTGGCACTCATCACTTGTCCGGAAGACACCAAGCATTACGATGAGGCGCGGCAGTGCGTGGAGGAGCTCGCCCTCTACCTCAAACCTCTCAGCAGTGCGAGAGGTAAAATAAATAAATAAAAATAAAATTATTACTGCTCTCAGGAGTGGAAGGGTGTGGACAGATTTGTAGCGTTCTGACTTCCTTTAACGTCACGTCATCGGATTTTTAATGTCATGGAATGACTTTAGACTCACTGAAACATTACGACCATTTAATTGATTGTTCACTTTAAACAGTTTAAAGTGTAGTACAAATCTACATGATATGTTGATAGGCTTTATCCTGGAACTACAGCTGAGTGACGGCTTTGTTTTGTGAAAAATGTCCCACTAAATGTGGTTAGCGAGCATTTTGTTCACCAGAGAACATAAAGATGTTTAATCGTTTGTCCGTTTCTGCGTACGTTGCTCCAGCCAGGCCACTCGCCCTGACGGATTTATGTATTTTTTTTTTCCAGGCGTGGGGTTGAGTAACGCAGCGCAGAGCATGCTCAGCAGACCCATGCAGAGGAAACTGGTAACCCTGGTGCACTGCCAGCTGGTGGAGGAAGAGGGCCGGGTACGTGCCATGCGTGCCGCTCGCTCGCTGGGAGAGCGCACCGTCACAGAGCTCATCCTGCAGCACCAGAACCCCCAGCAGCTCTCCTCCAACCTGTGGGCCGCCGTCCGCGCCAGGGGCTGCCAGTTCCTAGGACCGGGTAACCCGAAGCGAAACCCTTTATCTTTTGTTTGTAGAAAAGTGTCTACCATGTCCTGTTATTCTGACATACTGGTCTTGTCCCAATCCACAGCCATGCAGGAGGAGGCCCTGAAGCTGGTGCTGCTGGCTCTGGAGGACGGATCTGCTCTGTCCAGGAAGGTCCTGGTGCTGTTTGTGGTGCAGCGTCTGGAGCCCAGGTTCCCGCAGGCCTCCAAGACCAGCATTGGACACGTGGTTCAGCTGCTCTACCGCGCCTCTTGCTTTAAAGTAAGTACATCTTGGCGGTGCAGTGAGATCCTGAGCTGCTGACTTTGTGTCGTTTCGCGTGTTCTCTCCATGTTCGTGTGGGTTTCCTTCAGGTTCTCTGGTTTCCTCTCACTTCCCGGTATGGATTGGCCGCGCTAAATTGCCTCTAGGTGTGAATTAAAGCGTGTGTCCCATCAGGGGGGTGTATTCCTGCCTCACGCCCAGCGTTCCCAGGATAAAGCGGTTACTGGAGATCATAAACTGTGATTGCTATTTAAAAAAAAACGGAAAATATTACAATTAAAAACAACACAAATAGATTGTAATACAACAATTATAAACTTAACCGTATAACCTTATCACTTGATTCATAAGCGTTGCGCTTCCTTTGGTATATTAATATCCTAAAAAAAAAAAAAAAGGATTACTTTACATGCTGTGAGACGCAAACATGAATTAGGAGCTTTCTGGTAGCGTGTCATTTGTGTATCACAACACACTCATCTCCTCTATTCGACGCAAGCTAGAGAGAGAACGGCAAAGATCCTCCTGTGTGTGTGTGTGTGTGTAAATAAGAACACACAACGGGTTTTCAAATGCGGTTTCTACTCCTGCAAACCTGCTATGAAATTGTTATAACTGCAGTAATCTTTCCGTATGATTTTATCGCGCTCCTGTCACCTGGTCTGCTCAGGTTGGAAAGTGAAATGATTTTATTAGCGTTCTGTGCGCTGTAAACACATGTATCCTCTATTAAGTAAGTTATAGTAATAGTAATAGTGGTTATATAACACACATGACTAACCTTTTCATGAGAGAGAGAGAGAGAATATCCTTCTCGTAAATCCTCCGTTTACGATTCCACAGGTGACCAAGAGAGACGAGGACTCGTCCCTGATGCAGCTGAAAGAGGAGTTCCGGACGTACGAGGCTCTGCGGAGGGAGCACGACTCTCAGATTGTCCAGATCGCCATGGAGGGAGGTCTGCGCATCGCCCCTGACCAGTGGTCCTCTCTGCTCTACGGGGACCAGTCGCACAAGTCCCACATGCAGTCCATCATCGACAAGGTTTTATATCGTTTCTAATCCATCGTCGGTGACGTGACTGTTGTTAATAAAAGGGTTTATTTTTTTAAAAAAAAGGCTGTCTGTTATCTAGCTATACGCTTTAACTTTTTCTCAAATGATTCTGTAGTTGCAGACACCTGCGTCGTTTGCGCAGAGCGTGCAGGAGCTGACTATAGCGCTACAGAGGACAGGAGACCCGGCCAACCTGAACCGGCTCAGACCTCACTTAGAGCTGCTGGCCAACATCGACCCCAGTCCAGGTACGCGCTTTAACGCTCAGGTAACGCTGACTGTTGGTATAAATACATTCGTCAAGAAGAACGTCAAGACTGTTAAATCAGGAAAGAACCGCATTTTCATAAATACCCCTGAAGTCTCTGTAGCCAGTTTTTAATTTCATCCTCTTTAAAACTGCGCCGTTATATAAGCAGATACTACTACAAAGCACTATACCACAAATTTCTCAGACTCTCTCCTTTCCTTTAAGGAAGCACATTTCTCCTTGTTTACCGGAATTGTTCCCCTTAGCGCGTGCTATTTTTAACAGCCGGGTAAACACTCCATTTGTCAAAACTTGAAGCTAGATTTTCATATCAGGAGCTGGATCAGAAACATCCACACAGGGGTGGTGGTGGTGGTGGTGGTGGTGGTGGTGGTGGTGTGAGAGAGTAAACACGGCAGACTGACATGCTGTGACGTGAAAACGTACGAGTCATGACACCTGACTGAGAGATATGTAATCGACCGAGGGGGCAAGAATGTAAATGTTTAGAATCCTGAGAACAATAATACGTAGCCACGACATCTTATTCTGCAATTTTTACCTTTTTAAAAAGTACAAACAGGAAAGCGGAGATGTTGATGTTGATGTTGATGTTTCGAGAGTTTTATTTTGTTTGGATAACTCTGTGGGTCACACCCCGTTGCCTAAGTGTCTGGCGCCTGTACAGAAAAAAAAAAAATCATTACGCTTTCATCCTCAGACTAAGTCTAGGCATGCTGGTGTGCTGTCATGTTCAGTATTCACGTAGCACATAATACCTGGATGTCGGGGAATTTCTTGAACCCTGACGTTGTTCTTTTGCTGTCCTTTGGGCTCAGATGCTCCTCCTCCAACGTGGGAGCAGCTGGAGAAGGGCCTGGTAGCAGTGAAGACGGTGGTGCACGGGCTAGTGGACTTCATCCAGAACCACAGCAAGAAGGGCACGGAGCAGCAGCAGCCGCCGCAGCACAGCAAGTACAAAACCTACATGTGCCGTGACATGAAGCAGAAAGGAGGCTGCCCCCGAGGTGCCAGCTGCACCTTCGCCCACTCGCAGGAGGAGCTGGAGAAGTCAGTATCTGTCCACGTGCTCCACAAACGACTGTATTTGCTACAAAACCTGAGCTTATTTAAAAAATTTTACCTTTTACTTGTTACCTTTAAAGGAATCAGTTTTGATTTGTTACCTTTAAAGGAATCAGTTTTGATTTGTTCTTTTAAAGGAATCAGTTTTGATTCGTTCTTTTAAACGGATCAGTTTTGATTCGTTCTTTTAAAGGAATCAGTTTTGATTCGTTCTTTTAAACGGATCAGTTTTGATTCGTTCTTTTAAACGGATCAGTTTCGATTCGTTCTTTTAAACGAATCCAATTTTGAATCATCCTATTAAAGGAATCGATGAATAGAAATAAACCTTTCCAGCCTCCTACTTTTATTTCCGATCTGAATTTGCTCATAAGCAAATTTGAACACCTAAATATCATAACATTTTTATGCTTGGAAAATAAACTATAAGAGAATAGAACGCTATTTCCTTTTCTTTTGTGACTATCTTTTGCTTTTGTGTTTTCTTTTCTAATAGTGTTGGATGCTCTCTTTTATTTATTTATTTTTTTTTATTTTTTTTTGTAAACTTGCAGAATTAAAACGTCTATATCGTGTCCTCAGGTACCGTAAAATGAACAAGCGCCTGGCTCCGAGACTTCCTTGTGGTCCCTCCCTGCTGCCCGATGAAGGCGTTCCTCTAGAGGGCGTGACCCGTAAGCCCTCACCCCTTACCAACGGCATCGTGGCGCCATGTCCACCGCCGCCGCCGCAGCTTTTAGCACGTGGACACGAACCTTCACCCTATGAGCTCATGCGCAAGCCCAAAATGGACAGCCTGAGCGCTCCTGGATCTCCCCCTGACTCGTACGACTTTCTTAAGCAATCTCTACTAACCCCTGAGGAAGAGGGATTTATGCTTCTATTTTATTGAATATTGCTAATAATTATATTGAATGAATGTAGACTATTTTGAATATTTAAAATACATTATATTAGGTCAGCTGGCCTGGATCAGTTTCCACTGATAGTAGTGAGGAAAAAAAAAAACTTAAGGGGTTAATAAAAACTTCTACCATTTTTTTTTAATCATTTGTCTGCTCAGTTTTGGTTGACTCGTGCCTTGTTTTAAACCTTGTGCAGTTTGGATAAGACTGGCCTGCCCCTGCCCCCCCACGCAGTTGCCCACCCGAGGGCCGAGCACCTGCCCATGCCCAAGCAGATTGCCGGAGTGCCCCGCGGTGCTCCGCCGCTCTACCCACAGCAGCAGCCCGAGCTCTTCTATCCGGAGGCCCGAGCGCCATCAGGAGCGCAGTATGATGGCCAGTACTCTGCTGGTGAGTCAAAATCAGGTGGCGCTAAAATGTAAAAGTATTAATGTGAAGATTAACGTAAAGTCCACACAGCTCAACGTAGTCTTTTTAGTATTTTGAATTTTGTAAGTTAAATATCTTGCGACATGTGACGACTGATGATAAGTGCATGCTTTAATTTATTTCTTTCTTTCAGGTACCCCATACCCCTACCAGCCGACGCAGTATGTGCCGCCCCGCTACATCCGTAACCCTCTGCCCTCGGGCGATGCCCCGTACCAGGACCCGTACCCTGCTTATGGCCCTGACCGCCAGTACCCACCTCCCCACCCCACGGCCCCGCCTTTCTCAGGCGTCAGCGCCCACCCTTACCCGCCTCCCTCTCACTATGACGGCCGCCGGCATGGCCCGTACGCAGCGCCACCCCCGCCGCCACCCCCTCAGCCCTTCGGCCCACCCCGAGACGAGCTGGTGCGCATGAGCCCTGTGTCCTTGGATGTGCCGCCCACTCCGGGGGCGCCCGCCTCCCTCTACCACCCCGAGGCAGCCTCCCGAGAGAGATATCCTCCAGAGGGCTACTACCCTCCTCCACCACATCTTGGCCAAATCAGGTCCCACATCAGGGTGAGTCTGTTTTTTAAATTACAGACAGTGAACGTTTGTAAACTTGTGCGTTAAGCCTCTAACATCAGACTTTGTGCCCGCTGTCCCCTGCAGGACCCGTATGGCCGCTCTCAGCCCAGCCTGGACTACCTGCACCGCAGGCGCAAGGAGCTGCTGAACCAGCTAGAGGAGAGAAAAGTCATTTCTCCTCCACCGTTCGCTGCCTCCCCGACTCTGCCCTCTCACACCTTCCCCAGCGACTACCCTCAGGAGGCACAGGCATGGCGGGAATTTTATGGGATTTTTAAATGCACAGTCTAATTACTCTGGCTTTTAAAAAATGCAGTCAGACCTAAAACAGTGCTGTTAAATTTTTAGTAGTGAGGGATTTTTTTTTTCATCCCAGACATAAGATTTGTACTTTGTGCCACAAAGGGGCAGAAATATGCTTCCGTTAATATTAATATTATTATGATTATTATTATTATTATTCACTGGGGTCAGCTTTCGTGCTCAGTAGGGCTGGGCAATGTGATATAATATTGATACTGTGATAAATTATGTCACAATATATATTTTGGGGTATTGTGTGTCTTTTGCTAATGTTTTTTTTTTTTTTTGGTAAAATAACAATGACAATAACTGATAGGAAGCAACTGATCTGATATTAAAGTTGTGAATCTTAAATCTACAACTTTGTTTTCATCGTGCAGTACATAGAGGACGGCTCCAAAGCTTTTGGCGCCCGAGAACCCGACTACGCCGGGCAGTACTCACCATGGTCATGCGACACCATCGGCTCATACATTGGCTCCAAAGACCCCAAACCGAAAGACGGTGTGGCCGCTGCAGCAGTGGAAATGATGGTACATCATTTTCTATGCTCCGTAACTGTCCTTGCTAAACAGGTGTCTGTCCTGATAAATCATTTTTTTTGTTTTATCTTTTACAGAACATGGAGGGAAAGGGTCTGAGGGAGCCGCCTCTGGACGGACAGCGGCGCTCGGCAGAAGCCAAAGACGATGATCCCATCATCCCGTTCGGCCCTCTGCCCACAGTGTCGCCATTTGGTGCCATTTCCCGCACGTCTAAAACGGGCTACCAGACCACGGGCCCTGTGCAGGCCATGGCGTCCTCGCAGGCCTCTGGCTCCAAACACATCACCATGGCAGGTAGCTTCAGCTAACGTGATTTTTACATTGTACGCTATGAAACCCGCGCAGTTAATTATGATAAGCTGTTAAACTGGTGATTTATTAATAAGTAAAAATGGACTCTTGCGTAGCTGACTACTCGTACGGAAACCATGGTGGCAGTTGGGGCAGTGCGTCTTACCCTCAGCACCAGAGTATCACCTCTCCGGGCCACTTCAGCGAGCGGTATGTGACCCAGCCAGTAACCATGACCTGCATTTACTAGTGTTTCGCCTCATTTCATCACTGTATCTGATGTCCTCCAGGCTGCCCGTGTCCACCCCCGATCGCGAGCAGCTGAAGATGGAGCTCCAGCAAGTCAACCAGCAGATCAGTCAGCAGACGCAGATCCGCAGCATGGAGGTGACACAGCACCTTCAGCGCCTGGCTCATGATTATGTATTACAACCCATAAAATCAGATTATACGCGGCGTCTCGGCCTTGGAAAACCCTTCACCTGATGACATTCTGAAAACATCTTATTTTTTTCAGTACATATTTTTGATATAGCGTTTCTTCGCATGTGCCTAAAACTTACGCACTGAATACTTTTTAAAAACTAGACCTGAAATATGTTTATGTATCTAAATCACAAGTGAAGTTCTAGCATTTTTAAAATCCGGTTCCTCCTAAAAGTAAAGGAGCATTTCGGACATTCTGACAGCCGAGATCTGATTACGGTTCATCAGGCTTGTGTCTGTTTCTTTCTCCAGCAATTTAATCCGAGTGTGAGGAAATCGCACTTGTCTAGCAAAGTTTTGGACATGTTTAGGCCACCATGATGAGCCAAACAATCTGGAGTTTATTTATTTTTTAAAAATACCATAAAAATGGATAAAATTGTCTATCGGTTGAGTGAAAATGTGAACTCCGACGCCAGCTCTCAAGCTCCAGGTGTGTGTGTGTGTGTGTGTGTGTGTGTGTGTGTGTGTGTGTGTGTGTGTGTGTGTGTGTGTGTGTGTGTAGGCTGCGAGTAACTCCATGCTGCTGCAGCGAGAGGCCAGCGCTCTGAACGCTCAGCCTGCAGCTGCTAAATGGCCTGTAGGGGGCGCCGTGTCCAGCGAGCAGCTCAGCCTCGAGCTTCACCACGTCGAGAGGGAAATCGGGAAGAGGACGCGTGAAATTGCTCTGGTGAGCCCGTGTTTCTGTTACACGTGTACGTGGCAGATCATTCCAGCTCAGACTGCTGTCCAACGCTACACCAGCATCAACAGGATATATATATGTCAGCACTCTAGGCTAGTTAGTGAATTATCAGTGCAGTGTGTTCTTCAGTTTTAAAAATGGTCTGCGTGTGTGTGAGAGAGAGAGAGAGAGAGAAAGAGAGATACAGTCCACTTTGCCTCTTGTTGCAGGAGAACCAGGCGGCACAGGAAGTCCAGTACAAACTAAAGGCCACTGAAAACGGCCAGAGTGACCATAAAGCCCAACTGGAGGAGCTCTCTTTAGCACTGGGGTGAGTAACACACACGTATGTATTCACTAGAACTGATCTCCTTTATGACAGTGTGCTAGAGCTAATAAATAAAAATACACGAAAGTCTTAATAGTCAGAATACCATGACCAAATCTCCTTTAAGACTGTTGATGGTTACAGTGAAGAAAGTGTGTGTGGATGAATGATGATTAAGACGATCGATCCTGAAGGCGCCCGCGGTCCGTCCCCCAGTGCGTTACAGCATACGGACTTATACAGTAAACTTCAGCCTCGTATGCCGTAACGCGTCGGGAGATCTTGTCACGGCTTGCAGATGTAACCATCGCAAGCCTTGAAGGCGACCTGCGATCTCTCCTTCAACAAAAGAAACAAACAGTACAGAAAAACAATCGTGGAGGACAAAGTGCTTAAAAAAAAAAAAATCTTAGTCGTCATAGTGAGTGAATGAATATTTTGAGATTTATTTTGCAGTTTGAATTAAAAATGTTGGCCGTGCGACTAGAATTATTATTAGTTGTTGAACATTCACCGGTACGCCGTTTGACTGTGGCTGCGTCCGGTCAAGTCGCACAAAACGGCTCGTGATTTTGTCTCCAAAGCTACAGCGAAGACGAGCAGCCTCCTCGTCCAGAGTTAAACCAGTCTGATGATGAGGAAGCTAATCTAGAGAAACACCTTCACCGAAAACATCTCACACACACACACACACACACGCACACACGAGTGTCCGGCACACACCCTGTATACACACACCATGTTCAGATAGTTATGTAATGAAATGCTGTAGAGCAAAGACGCCTTCAAAAATAATGAAATTAAATGTTTCTACATTTAAAAATCCTATAAAGAAAGTAAGTAAACAGTAATAAATGACACAGAGTCAGTATTTAATGTGACGATCCTTCACTTTAAATAAATAAACAGTGTCTCAGGTGCAGTTTGATAAGGAAATGAGCTGGAAGTGTTACTGAGCATCTTGCAGAAGCAGCCGCAGTTCTTCTGGAGACTCTGACTGTCGACTCGCTTCTTATTTCTGCAGCGAAACCCAGGAGCCTTCATTCTGTTTTTATCTGAAAAGTGTCTCTCATGTCATCTGCTGCTCTCTTTCTAAGAAATCTAAAAAGTTTTTATACTGAACGAGTCATGTGATGTATAACGTCCATGCCAATAAAGCACCGATGAGCGGAACTGAATTAATGCTAGTTAGTTATTAATGCTGTTGTGTCACGGTTGTGCCGAAGTGCCTCGAGAATATTTACCGTAACACGTCGTGTCCCTTTCCGCTTCCAGCGACGTCTCGAACGGCGTAAGCAGCATCGTGCCAGCGAGCAGCGTCGGGGGCTCCGTGTTGTCTTTGACCAATAAGACGTCTTCGCTCAGCCTTTGCTCCGGAGACCAAGCGGGAAGCGGCTCAGAGCTCCAAAAGAACGGTGTCGTTCATTCTTAAGAGCGGCCGTAACCACACACACACACACACACACACACACACACACACACACACACACAGACAGAGCTCTATTTGAGATTTGGTCATTTTACATTCAAAAGCGTTAAAACGTGTTAACTGATTTGAAAAGAAATGCGCCAATAATAAGGGACACCCATACATACACATTCACACACACACACACACACGCACACACACGCCTGCATGCTGTTACATGCATGCACAAAACACTTGTTTTATTTTAGAAAAAGAAATGAGCAGTATCTGCCGTGATTATGAATCTTTTTTTCCTTTTTGTTCTGTGAATGAGCTTTTGGTTTTGTTTTAAACGACTTCTCATCGCCTGGAAACCAGGGCATCTGATTATCCTGTTTTTTTTTTTTGTTTTGTTTTGGGTTTTTTTCTTTTCTTTTCTGCATTATTTTTTTGTTTGTTTGTTTGTTTTTTTAAATTAACGCGACAAATCTGCGGCATAGGAAAAGAAAAGCGAGCCGACTCTGTAGCATCTTACAACCGGTAATCTTAAAAACTCCCAGAAATCTGTGCAGCCTTGAATATGACGTGACGGACCAGACACAAAAGTAGCACGGAAAGCCTTTTATCTGTCCATTTTGTATGGAGCGTCACTGCAGCTTTCCCCACAAGGTGTAACCGACACGGTGGCGAATCGATTAGGGAAGAAAAATAATAAAAAATTCAAGCCGGAGCCGCGGCTTCGGCGAACACGAGGGTTCGAGATAACGGAATCAATCGTACGATTTCATTTAATTTATGGTTTTGGCTATAGAACTGTTCAGAATTTCTAAGTCGGGTGTCTAGAGCATTCTGTTTTATAGAATGCGTGCAAATGTCTTTAAAAAAAAAACAAAAAAACACACAAGCACTTTCTTCCATGTTTTTCTATGAGCGTGTACTTTTTTATTCGAGGAAGAACGTCTTTTTTTTTTTTTTTTTTGATCCTCGTGTTCGCCGGAGTCGCGGCGCCGCGGGTCCGGGCGAAACGTTCTGCTTTTTGACTCCCAGCGCCACTCGTGCGTGTCACGTGGATCGCAGCCTCGTTCACCAATTCCCATCAATTCTCCCTGACTTCTGTGAAGTTGCTTACGTGGGTTTTCTGGTCACGTTTGCATATTCAGGTTAGCTGCTGCACAGGAACGAGGAAATGACGCTCGGACGTATCAAAACTCGAGAAAAGCAAAACGCCCACGTCGATCCGGAGATCCTTTTTTTCAGACGTGCGTTTAGATGAAACAAGATCAGCGTTGAAAATAGATTAGGCTCGCAACTGAGTTCCTCACGACCTCGCCGGTTTGTCTCGAATCGATTTGCCGCAGCAACGTTTACTTGAGCTTATCACCTCGCTTCGATGTAATCGTGTGTTTTTGCACATAACAATATTCAGCTGAATATTCAAACAAACAAAAAAAAAAAGATAAGGACGCCCCTGAAAACGGATCAAGACACGGACAAGCTCTGAAGTCTTCCTATAGTGATGACATTCTTCACGTGCAACATTTCCTTCTAGTCTCTTGAGACCGACTATGATATTAAGCTCCAATTTTGGGTGCAACCTCTTAAAGTGTAAACTTTTTGTCTTGATTACTTTGTGCTCTAGTTGTCGTGATTACTATGATATTAATGAGTTACGGTCATGGTCGTCGTTTTTGTTTGTTTGTTTTTTAATTATTCTTATTATGATGATTTTGCTCGAGAAGAGCATGCAGCCTTTTCCAAGCAATCGTCAAGATTGGGCTTGAGCCGCGTAGCCATGCAGAGACAGAGCGGACATTTTGTAAATGAAGTTTTGAGGGTTTCCTGTGTTTCTTGTGCTAGACAAGCATCCGCTTGCAAATAGTCGTCCTAGACGTGGAAAAATCTCAAAATAATCGGCTTGCTTCCAGACAGAAGGGCGGTCTTCTTTGACGTAATGGTCACTCTTTGCATCATATAAACATTTGGGTTTTTTGAAATGATGCCAATTTCTTTTGTCCTTGATCACGGTCCGCTTGTGCTGTTCGCACAGTCGAAAACTTTGCCGCAGTCCAAGAATTGCTCGTGTGTTGTACGTCCACACAGGTGCCAACATTGCTAATAAGACAAATCTTAACATGCAGGGAGAACAAACAGGATTCGAAGGAAGTGACATTAACTGCTAAATGCACGTCTTTTACATCCTACGTCCTTTCCCCTTCTGTGATTTTGCCTTTTCCACTGATGTTTGGTTTGAGCAGAAGTTTTCACCTGTCTCCCATATCGCTGTAACAAAGGGTCAGAAATATTTAAAAAATATATACTTCTGGGTGAAGCAACAGAAGAGCATTTGCTGTATCGTTGGGAGAGCGCAAGTCCGAATCCCGTCAGTTATACACTGAGTCCAAGAGAGAAAAACTGGGCGTGAGCGACGGTGTTACGGACAGTCGCAGTGACGTTAGCCAATCATGGGCTGATTTAAGCTCATGTATGCGGAAGAGGGTAGATAGCGCTTTACTCTAAATGCCAGCCTGTGGGTGGGAATTGGCAACAATGATCAAATTAGGAGAAAGTTGTGGTTTTCACTCGAGCTGTAGAAGTTGAATCAGCTACATACTGCTGATACGTCGTGGTCACAAACACTGAGCCAATCAAAATTGATTTCATGTTCAAAATCTGACCAAAATGTCCTGGAAGTACAAACCTTTAAAGAAGCCTATAGCTGATTTAAAATAAAATAAAAAATAAATAAATAAAAAACAGTCTTGGATTTGTAAGCTTTAGCAGTTAAAACATGCTAGTATTTAAATAAGCAGACTCGATCCTTCTGCGTGAATGTTTAGAAAGACAGGATTTTTAAACCGTTATCTCCGTTGTTTGGTGACCGATCGAAACAAAGCCAGCTCTTTCGACAACCTCCTTCAAGCTACCGTTGGCTAACTGTGCAGGAGAGATGCTTGACGTCTAGGCAGGACGGAGGAGAAATGGAAAACAAGCATCTTGTGATCTTTAGCGTAAAATAATCCTCGAAGAAACTTACTGGAAAGAAATGTACGGTAATAGGTCGTCTTTGTTTTGATTCGTCGCCTGACTGAACAAAACGTGATCTTTTTTTTTCTTTCTCTCTCCTGTGTGTGGAAGGAAGCCAGTGTTTTCTACTGCGGCGAACTCTTTCTTTTCTTTCTTCCATGTAATATTCGCCAAAATGAAACCGAACGAAGCGTTTTGGATTCTCTCGCGTGTGCTGTTAGCGCAGATTAACGTGTTAGATGTTGCAGCATACAAGTGTGAGGAATTTTTTTTTTTTTCTCTCTCTTTCCCCTCCCGCATGATGTTCCCCCGAGTGGCGCATAGCTAGGATGCTAATTTTATTTAGATTGTTTGGGAACGTGCGAGAAGTATTTAAGATTAATCAGTAATGGATGTTTTTTTTTTTTTTTTGTACATTTTAATAATCAGTGATCTCACTGAGTTCATAACTCGCTTTGGATCTTTTTTTTTTTTTTTCTTTTTCTCCTTTGTGTGTGTTTTACGATGAAATCATGTCAACCCTCTGTGTTCATCCACTAAATATAAGTCGCATAAGACTCATTTATATAAGAAAAGTTTTGTGCATGATGTTTTTCTTTCCTGGAGCAGAGGAGTCACAGTGTAAATGTGGCGATCTTTGCGAGCAGGCCTGTTCCTAATGGATGATATTCATTTCTCTATGCGGATCGTGTCTGTTTTGAGCGGACCTGTAGCACTCGTTTAAACGATAAAGGTGAATTAACTCGTTTTTGAACCTTAACACTGTTATGGCTGTGTCTATATAATTTTTTTTTTTTCTTTTTTCTTTTTATTCCTAACTTTTTTGGGAAAACAAACAAAAAAAAAACGTACTGGCTTTTTTATGATTACTTCTGAGTCGTCTTGTTTAAAAAGAAAAAGAAAAAAAAAAAAAACCTCTTAAATTAAGGTACAGGCTTGATTTCAAACAAGGAAAGGTTTTATATATAAACTTTAGATTATACTCCATTAAGGAATGTTTAGAACCATCTTACTCCAATGTGGATGTAGCCATTATTACGCCATTTTAAGACTTTGTAAAACAAATTCACTGTGTGAAAATTGGTTTGCATTTTTTGTATAATACAATCTGCTCTTTGTTTTTGTTTGAGAGGTGAAACTGGAAGTGTGGAGGAGGGAAAAAAAAAACCTGTGCTATTTAAAAAAAAAAACAAAAAAACAAAAAAAAACTTGTGTACGACAGTGATTATAAATGAGAGGATGAATTAAACAATATTGACACTTCAGTCTGTGTGGATTTATTTCATTCTAAAATACAACATTTGAAATTCGGCATTAAACATGAGTGATCTCGTGCTTGCACTTGCATAGCTATAGCGATTATTGACTTTTGTCCAAAAAGTAGCTTAGATGTATTTAATTATTAAATCACGCTGGTGGTTCCTCAGGAGTTCCTCTGTGAGCTAAACTTTTTGAAGTAAATAAAAGTTGTAAGGTTCTAGAAAATTCCTCCATGGGGTTTCCCAAAAGGATGAACCAAACTGGTTCACACTGCAGATGTAACGTTTGTTTTTTTAAAAAAATCTATAAATCTTCTCATCTCAGTTTCCAAGCCAGCAACCTGATTTCATTTGTCTTGTTAATCAGAGGGAAATCAGAATTTGGGACATAAGTCCATGGCGCCGTCCTGTGTGAAGTGCGCAGGAGGTGTAGGGTTTATCTAAAAATTCACAAAATTCACAACGCCGAACCCGCTGCCCCGTTCTCGTTATCCGTTCCAGAGCGGGTAGCTGAGACGAATAAGCTTTTTGTCTGCATGTAATCGCCCGATACTCTCCATGTCCTCTTCGGCCAGCGTGAACCCAAAGACCTGTAAACAAAAGAGCCAAAACAGTGAGTGTTACTAAAGAAATACTGACGAATCAAGAATTTCTCATCTCTTACAAATATACATGAGGAAAATGTCAGTTCTGTTTAACCCTCCGACTCTCAAATACAGCCTTGTGCTCATGAATGAATGAACTCCACAGGTTCTCATCTGTGCTCCTGTTTTTCCTGCTCTAACACGGGAAGGGCTGATCACCTGATGAATTGACTCGGTCCCGTGAGACACGACTGGTATGGATGTGTTAGACGCCACCTCGGGGCAGTTAGGACGTGTGAAACAGAAGGTAGTCGCATATGGAACTGTTGCTGTGTGGAAGTGGGAAGATTTTCTGAGCTACACAAAAAGAGTCATGCTCAAATTGAAATACAGATTAAACAAACACACACCAGCGTGCTCACTCCACGTGGGTTGGGTCCCAGCTCACGTGCCTCCCATCATGCAACGCGTGCATGGCAGCCATGTCAGTGTCTTCCAGCTGGAACCCAAACACCTGTGCATGCAGAGGCAGTCTGAGAAAAAGACGACAACCCAACGCTGTTTGTACTACACCCTTGCTGACTTCCCATCACGACTCGGAAGTGTGTGTGTCGCTTAAGCGGGTTTTAAACACGAACACGAACAATCGATTGTTGTCTGTTTGTTACTTATGCTCATAATGGCTTGTTAAGTAGCTACCGTTATTGTGGATGTAGTAAAACTTTAGCAAAAGTACACAAGTTTCTAGGAAAAGTGCTAGATTAGCTAGATAACAAGTGTTTGGTGTTATAGCTAGCTGGCTTGTCAATAGCTAGCGAAATAAAGTACGTCACTGCGTTACACTACGTCAGTCGCTACACAGCAAAGTGAATTGCTACAATCTCTTCAAATCGCAGTGAATTCCGAGTACATTCTTCTCCTGAAGTCTGTAATGGCATTGAATCAATTCCTCTTGTGTACAAAAAGGCTCATCTAACAAACATTACTTGAGCTAATGCTGTTGGAACGACGGCTTACGGGAAGTCAACGAGGGTGAGAAAGACAGATAATGACTTTGGGAACAGTGACTTTTGGCAAGTGCAACAATTTCCATCGCCATGCTTTAATTTGTGGTACAATAACCCAATTTATGAGTAGCTGCAGCCACTGAAGATGTGCTAGAAGCTGCATTTGGAGAACAAAATGGCTCCTCAAGGGTTCTTTGGATGGTTACTTTTTTTTCTTTTTTCCTTTTTTTTTTTTTTTTTTTTTTTTTTAAAGCATAGAAGCTTCAGGAGGGTTCCACAGACAGACAAAACTCACTAGGGTTTTTTGAGCTAAAACATAACTCCTCCAGAACTGAAGAACTGAGAACTTACTTGGCAGTTTTCACGAATCCTATCAGGTTTGGTAGACTTTGGGATGGTGATGATCCGATTCTGCCAAACAAAAAGAAAATCATTGACCAGTTACAGCTCAGTTCATCCTCATGGATTTTTGTATAAAAAAGTGAAAATCTACTTTTATTTTTACAAAATTATATACAAAAACGAACTTCAAAATGAGTTATGGGCGTGTCCTGTAACAAGGATGTCTTTTTGCTACAAAACAATTTTAATTACTCTCATGGATTTTCTTCTAGGGCGTGCTAACTTTTGCACTTGAGTTTGAAATGGATCATCTTTCGCCTTAACGGATATTAAATTGTTCACGTTGACCTGAAATTTAAACGTGCACTGAATGTTATTTCTAATATTTATAAAACAGTTATTTGATTATTTTTTTTTTTTTTTTTTTTTTTTCTCCATAAAAGAGTGTAATGAAACAACTTCAGGGTGGCAACATCACAGCACCCGGTCACTGATTACTTTCCTATAACCGCACTCCCAGACGTGTTTAAGGAACAACGCACTGTTATTTTTATCCTTTTACATTTACATTTAATCCCTTACCAGTTTCTTTATTGTTGCTCTGGAAGCAGCTTGTTGTGTTACTGATTTACTAATGAAAAGCTCTCGTTAACTAAACGTCTGTTTACAGAAATCTGTACATCATTGATTATACTGTACGTTTTCTTTCTTAAATAGTAACATCTAAAATAAAATCTGTTCATGCTAAGCTTAACTTATGTCATCATCCACCATACACGTCTAGCACATTAATTAGAACTAGCGCATTAGTACACCGAAGATTCGATGAACTTTAACTCCAGAAAGAAAAAATAAAAGTCCTGACTTGTAGTTTTTACGTTAAAAAAAGTGCGAACACCGTTTTTAAATTTCACGCCAAGTAATATTTCGACAAGTTATTCCTTATAATTCAAAATACAATAAAAGATCAATTGTATTGACCCCAAAGGAAAGTTTTGTCCCGACTGGCTCAAGACGAGTCAAATAACAACGAACAGATCCACTCACCTTCCACTTTATTAGGAACACCTGTTCATTCATGCAGTTATCTAATCATCAGAATATCGGAATGAGGAGAAAGTGTGATCTCTGTGACTTTAACCGTGGCATGGGTGTTGGTACCAGATGGGCTGGTTTGAGTGTTTCAGAAACTGCTGATCTCCTGCGATTTTCACACGCAGCAGTCTGTAGAGTTTGATGATCAGAGGTCAGAGGAAAATGGACAGATTGGTTCGAGCTGCGAGGAAGGATCTAGTAACTCATATAATCACTCTTTACGACCGTGGTGAGCAGAAAAGCATCTCAGCATGAACACAACATCGAACCTTGAGGTGGATGAGCTACAACAGCAGAAGGCCACATCAGGTTCCGCTCCTGTCAGCCAAGAACAAGTATCTGAGGCTATCATGGGCACAGACTCACTGAAAGCAGATCACATTTTTTTCCTAATTCTAATATTTGATGAAAACATTAACTGAAGCTCTGCATGATTTTTTTTGCCTTGTGCTGCTCCCACATGATTGGCTGATTAGATAACTGCATGAATATGCAGGTGTACAAGTGTTCCTAATAAAGTGGAGGGTGAGTATGTACACACACACACACACACACACACACATATATATATATATGTATACACACACAGTCAGGTCTGGAAGTATTTGGACAATGACAGAGTTTTTGTGATTTTGCCTTTATACTCCACCACGATGGATTGGAAATAAAACAATCAAGATGTGATCGAATTGTAGACTTTCAGCTTTATTTTAAGACGTTCCACAAAAATATGGCATTTACCATTTAGGAATTACAGCCATTTCATACTTCCGGACCTGACTGTATATACACATACATACACACACACACACACACATATACAGATGTAAAAATAAGATTTGGACTTTCACTTCAGTGTTGTACCTGAATGCTCCAGCGGATGCAGATCTGTGAAGCACTGCGTCCGTACTTCTGCGCCAGTTCCACGATGAGTGGATGATGGAGCGCTTGACCCTTAGCTAGAGGGCAGTAACCCTCAAACGCTACGCCCTCGCTGCGGCAAAACTCCACCAGCTGCCACGGCTGCTGAAACGGATGAAACTCCACCTGCAAAACACGGAGCACTTTGTGGTTCTGATCATTCCATAGACACTGTAGTTAAAGAGCCAGCTTCCTGTCCTTCATCCGTACCTGGTTAACGTGAGGCATCACGCCACCGTCCTCTTTCAGTTCCTCGAGATGTGGGATCAGGAAGTTGCTCACGCCGATGGAACGGCACAATCCTGTGATAAGAGAGAAACATCTGAGGATCTCCTCGCATCAGCAAAGAAACTGAAAGCCACCACCGTGACCCTTAGTCCTGATTAATGTTTTTCATTCATCATCTGAAAATCCACAACGAAACGCTAGACACGTAGTAAGACAGACGCCTCCACCTTCGTCGTACATCTCCTCCAGAGCTCTCCACGTGTCAGCTCGGACGTCCCGGTTGGAGCGGCCCGGAACGCCGCAGTCAGGCCAGTGCATTAGGTACAGATCTGTAGGAAAGATCTTTACATTACTCCCCCATCAGATTGCAGCGTCTCAAATAAGTTAACAAACAAAAGGAACGACTCGTACCTAAATACTCGACCCCGAGTCTGGCACACGAGGCCCGACAGGCCTCCTTGGCACTCTGATACCCATAATCCCCTGGCCACAGCTTGGTGGTGATCCACAGGTCTTCACGTGGGACTCGGCTCTCCACGATTGACTTACACAAGGCCTTTTCACAGCCGTATCGTTTAGCCGTGTCTATGTGCCTGATGCCGCACTGCTGGAGCGCGTAGACGACTGCATCGTGGGAGTAGCCACCATCGTGCGATGTTCCTGGACAGAAGCCATTAAAGGAGTAAAAACAAGCCAGACATTACTAATAGAGCATTTATCATTACAGCACATTGCTGTTGAATTCTCGACTCTGATTGGTCAGAAAGGTTTGATTCATTTTCTATAACAGCAGCTCTGACAATAATGTGGGTTTATATTAATGCACTTGTTCTAATGCGTTTTGGTTTCTATAGTAACATTTGATATGGTGAATCTTTCTATAAGTCTGGAGTCTCCAGTGTCAGTGATTTGTAACACCTTGTGGTGTTCCTGAGCTCACCAATGCGTTCTTTCGTTTTTAAGAATGTACCAGACAGATGATTTGACCACACCTGACGGTTTTGCAGTCTCTCTGATGGGGTTGTTTGGATTCTTTTCAGCCTAATCATGGCTTGCTTCAGTGACAGGGACAGGGACAGTTCTCTGGATTTAATATTGAGAGTTAACAGTGATGCATATGCATATACTACACCTGAAATCAACTCTAGACCTTTTATATGCTTACTTGTAAGTGAAATAATGAGGGAATGACACACACCTGAGCACCAATCTGTCTGATCACTTTTGGTCCCTTGATGAAAAGTGCTACACAGTTTTTGATTTTGATGTAAATACCCTCAAACTAAAGCTGAAATTCTGCACTATTTAAACTCCTATATTAATTTTTAGCTGAAATAAGAATAATATTGTCAATGTTCAGATATTTATGAACCTGACTGTGTACATGGTGTTATATTCTGAGCCAAACTATGCCTCTGGGTTGAACTTTGGACACCAGACCTGACATTTTCAAGGAAAATTATGTTCATATCATATTTTAGGCTGAACTATTCCTTATAGTTTCAGTGTTTCATGACGCTTGCATTAATTTAACATCGTTTTTGAATGAGGTCGTGACCTAATTAGGCATGTTATGGCTAAAGAACTGGACTGGAAAACACTGATTACAGTCCTGATCCTAAACAAAGCTGCTCTTTCCTTCCAAGTGACTGCTAGTTACCGTAAAATCCCGTATATACGCGCACCACACTTTCTATTCATGCACATTTAAAAATAGTAAACAACTCAGATATAACACTAAGTGCACAACTTGTACTCACCTAAACCTAGGATTGGGATTTTCAGTCTATTGGAAAGCTCAACTTCTGGGAAATGCTGCATTGGAGAAACAAAAGGCGGCTTCCTTTATACAAAAACGCTTTATGCAGAGGAATATGTGTCCAATAAGCAGCCAGAGGTGTCGTAAAGCGGCTTTTTTGCGACAGTATATTTATTTGTCGGCAGCCGTAAATCCTTACCCTGCTTAAAAGAATAATAATAATAACGATAATAATAATAATAATAATAATAATAATAATTTGTAACGAGTTATGTACCGTTTAGTAAACGTTTATGTAAAGTTCATATCAATGTGTTTTTTATTTATGAACTTTTATTTATGAAGTGTTCGTATTGTGTACAATCGAGTAATCTTATACAGTTTGTGCCAAATATAATCACTCATTAATAATTCATTAAATTCAATTTTCAGTATTTAGTTCTCATTATGCACGCAACATGCAATTTTTTATATTTTACCTTTCTCGTACTTCTATTTATTCCTATTTAACAAATTGCTTTGTTATTGATGTGCAAATTCAAACGATTTCAAACTTTCTCTCCTTTATATCCTGTTTAAACTCTAATAAAACACTCACTGAGTTGATTACCAATAAGATCAGGGAAGTGTCTTATATATTATACATGAATTTATTCTGCAAAGCAAATGAAATGATCACTGCACAGATATCTGAATTAAAACTGATTCACTGATTCATTGTGAATCACTTTTATGAATCACAGTATTACTCAGGTGTCCTTGATAACATTTACAGGAATATTACAGACTTAAAAAAATGACAAATTGCACCTTTATATGAATGATTGCATCGTAAAATTATATGCATTAACAATTTTCTTTCTTTCTTACAGAATTAGCTCACGTTGTTGAATTACTCCATACTGTATTTAAATGAATTCAGTCTCATGGAGTCATATTGCTCATCTGATTGACACCTGCAAACATTGTAATTAATAAACAAACAAACAAACAAACAAAAGGTCGTTTTGCCTTAATGAATATGCACTTTCGGCTATTTGTACCTGAAAGTGCAAAATCCAAGATGATGTCATTGCAAAGAGCATTAAAGATCCTGTGAACAAGCTTTTACTTACAGAAACAGATATACACACGCACTCCTGTCTAAACTTTATGAGCTCTGAACTTGCTGCAGCTTTCAAGAACAATCATCTCACACACACACACACACACACACACACACACACACACACACACACACACACACACACACAAACACGAAAACCGATTTACAGTCCAGAATTATTGGCATCCTTGGTAAAGATAATAATTCTAAATGTTGCTTCCTGTGACTCCTCTGCACAAATTAGCACGCTACTTTCACTGTTACCATAGTAACACTGATTTGAAGTTCATATGATGACAAGTTTCATTCGTTAATCATATTTACGTTTAATTCCAATCGCTTTTAGCAATCAATACAAGAGTTCAGTATCTGTACAAAAAAATGTGTTGTACAAATCAGAATTTGAATTTACAGTGTCGTAACAAAATGCGTGAGAGTCAGGTGTCATGCAGGCGTGCGTCCACACACACACACACACACACACACACACACAAACAAACAAACAAACAAACAAACAAAAACTGCCATCTTACAGCTCATTAGAGTTTTATTTAGCCTAAACCTCATTTTTTGGGCAGAAAGAATCACAATTATTCCTGCGGCTAAAACCAGAGAAAAGACAGAATCTTGTTTTTCTGAAACCTAGCCGCATTTCTCACTGCAGTACCTTCATACAAGCTCCTTGTGTGTGTTTGATTATGATTATTGTTTTTATTATAAATTTATTATTACTGTTTATATCACTGTATATACACTACACCCACTTTAAGACTTTAAGTAAGGAATAACAGCGCATCCTGAAGTGTTTTATTCCTCTTACACCACAGCAGTTTGTCAACGATGACAAAAGGCAAGACACATCATGCTTTTTAACCGTTTATAGTTACATTTAATGTTGTGGAACAAATTCATTCCTGTTCTCACACATGTTTTAGCAGTTATACACAGGCGTTCTGTCACCAGCTTCTTTTTTCCTCTCTCTTGAAGTTAATAAGATTTAAAAAAAATAAATAAATAAAAAATAAAAGCAGCTTGTCATGTTACAGAGAAAGCGTAAAAGTCTTCTGTCTTGAAGACTTTCCCATGCTGGAAAACGTCCTGAATGTTTCCTAAATTCGCCCATCATACACGTCTCTGTGAATGAGCAAACTAGCTGGTGATGTGCTATAATTATTACTACCAATATCGATTTTGACTATTTAACTAGAAATTGAGCACTTTTCAGGTTGTTAAAATGGTTTACACTGAAATTTACACACTCCGACTCAGACCAGACGTGAGTAGACGTGATCGAGATTGTAGAAATACGCCAAAGATAAAGTTGATAACGTGCATCTGCGAGTCTCTGGGACGATTTTCTCTTTTATATAATGACATACTGCTCTATGTTACTAGTAGGAGAACAGCAGCCAGTGACAAATTTCCTTCTTCGACCACCGCTGTGGTCACGTGATCTAAACACGGCAGCCCTCATATCGTGGGGAACATTATGTACAATAAACTGAAGTAGAAGAAGAAGAAGAAGAAGATAAAGTGGCTCAATCGAAAACTAGAAAGCAGTAGGACTCTTCATTTTTCAAGTAGAAACGTGGTTTAGGTTCATTGTTGGATATTTATAGCTTCTATATATCTGTGTTTACATACATAAAAATATCAGGAATAAAAAGAAAAAATCCTACTTCCTTCTGCCCTGAGAAGAGGTCTGTGTAAAAAAAACTCAAAAGCCTTCAGTCAGAAAAACAAATACTCAAGCTTGAGCGGAAGAAAGCGTCAAACATATTAAATGTATTCTAAGACTAAAAAAAGCGGAAGATGAAAAGAAATGCATTTAGAGTTAAAGAACATCGTGAGGTTTTGAAATGGAAACCAATGAACCATTGATTTATTTGTTTGCCTTAGCACGTCGCCATCATGCCTGCTGAACCTAACGTGAGACATTTAGTAGCTTGTTGAAGAGATTTTTCTTCCAGTCGACGAGTCAGCACATCACTGCGGCGTTAGTACTTAACGTATTCGGACTGAAGGGACTGTGAAAAGACAGAGAATAGCATAAACAGTCAGAAAGGAAGCAGCGAGTGCGCTTAATCCAGATGTTTAGATGTGCAAAAATATAAAAGTAAAACATAGCGTAACTGAGATAAAACTCGGACAGAATAAAATTCAGAGTATTAGGTATTAGGTTTAAGTATTTATTAAGTATTAAGTATTAGGTTAAATTAAACTGTTGTGGTATTAAAGATAAGAAGCAAGAAAAACATTTCTTAAAAGACATAAAAGATGTTGAAGTTAAATGAAAAGAACCAGGAAGGATTCTGGATTTGTTAAGAAAGAATACATGATGTAAATAAATAAAGCCAGAAGGAAGAAAATATCTTGGACTGAGGGGGAAAAAAAAACAACCTTGTATTGTCCAAAAGACATACCTAAATTATACAAGGGAAAAATAAGAGTGTTTAAAAATGTTCAACAGGATGGAATTTCTCTGAGGCAGAAACAAGACAGAAAGGAATAAACCTCAAAGAAGAAGAAGAAGAAGAAGAAGAAGAAGCAGCAGTGCAGATTTGCAGCTGGGGGTCTACGAACAGTCGTTTCCAGGTTTAAATATCTTAGTATTTCAATTTAAAAAATAGAAGTAGACACAAATCCTGATTTAGATTGATAGAAAAAGAGACACAGTCACAAAGTAAAGAATTTTGTGTAAGTAGAAGAAGACGAATGCCAGTATTTGGTTAGTAGAAGCAGAAGAACAGGCTTTAGTGTGTGGAAGAAATAGAGACAAATCAGGAGCAAGAATAGTATAAGCAAGAAGGACAGAGTCAAGGAGGATGAGAAGAAAGTAGGACAAATCCTGATTTGCCCAAAAGGAGTTAACTGGGGAAAAAAAACAAAAAAAATCAAGGAAAGCCAGAAAAACAAAGCAGACCAGGTTATGGAAGAGAAGTCGGAGAATCCACTCACAGGAATAGAGCGACTAAGATGGCGGCCTGTGAGCACGCCCGGAACAGGAAGTCTGGGGTTTGGCCTGAAGGCTCCTCTCATCGCAGGCCTGAGCGCAGGAGCAGGAGGATTGTTGAGGTTGTTGTTAACTTCCTGTTGGAAATTCGGGATGGGGTATCCAAAACCGAAGCGGGGTGGAGGAGGGCCGGAGGGGAGGTGTGAGGATGGAGAGAATGGTGCAGGAGGAGGGGAGGGGTAGGAGGGTGCGGACGTGTCGCCTTCCTCGTCTACGAAGTCGTCCAGGCTGTAAAGGTTCCCGAGAGAGCGGGCCAAGCCGGGTTTAAAGCTGCAAGAGGGATTGTTATAAACACTTAGCTTAGCCAGTGTGCATTCAAGTGTGTCCTTGACCTTTAACCCCCCTTCAGAATGTTAATGTAACATGTGCATTTCCGGATATATTGCGAATATGATAGACACGTCCCAATTCTGATGGGTTTGCGTGAGCGCACCTCTTCATGTTTCCAGCGGACGAGGGGCTTCGAGCCTGTCTCCTCGTTACAGGGCCGCCAGAGGAAGGAGGAGGAGCTTTGGAAGACTTTGAGGGAGAAATGGTGCCAGGTATCGGACGTAACCCACTGAAATAACAAAAATAGCAAAGTTACTGATTATTTAGCAAAGGACATGTATATCACTCCAACAATATCTATGCCAGCGTATGATATGGCGATAGATAGAAGGGTGTGACAGTTGCTACAAGTTGGTGTGGTGGAGGAAAACTGAAAATTGGAAGATTGAGGAATATCTCGGACTCCTTGCTCCGCCTTCTCCAAACTATATCAAGCGTTTTCAAGCAAAAGAAGTACTAACTGCAGGGGTGCCAATAATTGTGACACATGTAATTTTGTTAAAGGTTTTACTTCACTTACATTTCTCTCATATTTTAGTTTGAGATTAAGTTAATTAACCATAAAAGAGATTTTTTTTTTCATAACCTTTTTGCTTACCCGTCTTTGCCCAGGGTGCCAATAATTCTGGAGACGAGATATTATTTAGCTTGATGTTTAGCTGGTGTCATACCTGAGAGTGGACGGAGACCTGAGAGGACGTCGACACTTTAATGCGCGCAGTCTGTCTCCCTGAGTTAAGCCCATATTATTGTCCATGAGGTCATTCTGTGATGGACAAAGTTAAAGAAAGAAAGAAAGAAAGAAAGAAAGAAAGAACGGAAGGTTAGAAATCAGAGCAGCTTTTAAAAAGCTAATTGTTTCAGATGTCCTCTAAACTGCGGCACCTCATCGATGCTCTGGGCGTTCAGGCTGGTGCTGCTGAGCGAAACGTCGTCCAGGCTGGAGATGAGGTGAGCCAGGTCTCTCTCCGGGTACTGCCGCGGCCTGGGCTGCTTGGACCGGTACAAATCCCCGTCCATCCACATGCTGTGCTGTTTTCTATAAAGGGAACCGACTGTATTTCTATCCATTTCGATCTGAATATTAAATCTGTGTGTAAGAAAACCTGAACAGAAAATACACTGACTCATGAGCAAACTTAATTCAAATGACTTCTGGCTTCCCTTAGAATTAGATATTCTCCGCACCTTCTCGTCTCTTAATTCGAACAGAGCCGTCGAAAAGGTTTTCATTAACGTGTACCTCAAATTATACTATAAATAATATATAAATGTGCTTTTGTTCATGTTAATGTTCATATCATGGTTTTTCAGTATGTCACTGCCTTTAATTGCTGTCATACCTGGCTCGAACTGAACTCGAGAAGACATAATTAGGACATAACCACATTTTCATGCTGTTTTCTACCCTGCAGTTGCTTGGGATCGAATAAATCATTCATCTCTGCAGATTGGTCCACTCACTCTTCCAGAAAGTTCTGCTGGGGGCCGATGACCGAGCCGGGCCTGCAGATGCGAATCCAAGCGATGGCCTCTGCAGCCGTGAAGCGGTAATGCTTCATGAGGTAGCAGCCAATCAGGGTGCCTGTCCTGCCCAGGCCAGCTACACACACACACACACACACACACACACACACACACACACACACACACACACACACACAAACACACACACACACACA
>CM074977.1:25058938-25096751 GCA_037576825.1 Pangasius krempfi
ACACACACACACACACACACACACACACACACACACACACACACACACACACACACACAAACACACACACACAAACAATGAAACAATTTCGAGAGAAATATTGGGTTCAAATTTGCAAATAAAAATAATACCCAGAATAAAAGAATAAGCACAGAGCTTATTGTATATTAAGCCAATATAACTAGCAGGACAGAATAAACAACAACAACAACAACAATAAGCATGATAAACCTACTGGATAAGTAAATCAGAAAATATAAAATATTCACAAACAATACTGAAACAATGTCTACGAAAAACGTCAGTAAGAAGCTAATTATGGAAATAAACTGAATAAACGGTGTATTTACGTCAAAACCTTTTTGGTTATATGTGGACAAGTTTACGTCACACTTCAGCAGCTGTCAATAAAAATAACTTTCTCACGGCTCTGTGAACTAAGTGAGGAATAAAACACTTGGGGGTGTGCAGTTATAGGAAAATAATCAATGACAAGGTGGTGTGATGCGGTCCGATGTAAAGAGTTATCGTCATCACCCCAAAGGTGATTTATTAGTTCATAGTCACATTTAATGTTGTATAACATCTGCAAAAAAACAAGTTAGTTCCCGTTATTTCTTATGTTACGGAAGCTACAAACAGTCGTTCCTTCACCAGTCTCTCTTTTTTTCTCGCTTTTGATGTCAGTAAGACAAAAGAGCCCCGAGAAACCGTAACGCATTTAAAGTCCTCTGCACTGAAGACTTTCCCATGGGGGAAAAACTGTTACAAAAGAACTCCTTCCATAAAAACGTTAAAGAAAAGTCTTCTTACAAAAAGCATTTTTATGCTTTTGTTTATGAAATCCTATGCATATCCATTATGGCTGCCATCTCTGCTTATCCTCAGACTCATCCACCCTTCGTAAGCATATGAGGAAGATCGGATTCTGCTACCTATCCATCAATCTGCAGGCTTTTACCTAGATCCTAGTAAAGGTATAATTTCTTCTCACATCATTCCCTCTCACCTTTACAGTGGACGGCGACGGTGCCCTCGGCGGTTTCGCAGATGTGCAGGAAGCGGCGGATGATGATGTCGCTCGGCGTGCCGCCGTCCACGAAGAACAGATCGTGATGCGCGAAGCCGGCGTCTGTAAAGCGGCATCCCTCGTACATCTTCCTGTTGAGCCGGACCACGTCGCTGATATTGTGCTGGCGGAAGTAGGGGAAGTACGCTTCTGGGGCGTGGAGAGGGAATCCTGACGGAATTATAATGAGTTTCATTCATGTAGCACCATTCCACAGCCCGAAGACACAAAAATAATCACAAAAACAACATAATCATAAATATAAACTTACAAATGCCTTGATTTACCAATCAGAATCGAGTATGGCATGCTGTGAAACTCAATTAAATACACACCCTGATGTTCTCACTCACCATTCTCGATTTTGCTCTTGGGATGAGGCCCACTGAAGGCCAGCAGCTTTCCTGGCACAATCCAGTTAAAGTCACCATTTTCTACGCGCTTAATAAAGAAAAAGAAGAACAAGCCTTGATCAGGTGTATCACTAAACACTCCTTCAGCTAAACAGTCATAGCATCTGTCTGTTCACATGAACAGATTAGGGCAGGTAGTGCTCTCCTCAACGCATGTTTAGCTCCACTTTGACATTGTGTGAGTAGTTTGAAAAGCTGTCTCGGAGGAAGCATGTTATCTCTCATCCCTCATACGTCACCTCATAGTGCTCATACTCCTCAACGTCAAACGTCTCAAAGTCGAAGAACCCGTGCTGCAGGGCCTTGAGAGAAGAGATTAATTGTTAATGAACTTCACGGTTAATAACTGTCCATTTCTTAACAAATCTGTGCATCGTGAGTATTATAAAAAGAACCACATATCCCCAGAACAGTTTTAAACTTTCATTTGAAGACATTTAAAATGACAAAAAATGACACTTATGGACTAAACTGCTTATGGACTAACAAACTCAGTACTTATGTCCAATATTAAAGTAGTTATTGTGTGTAATGTTTTCATTTTAGAGCATGTCCCTTCTACTTCCCATATACTATTGGTGGAATCACGGGACATAAAATAAACATTTCACGCATTGATTCAATTTTTCAACCAAAAGCAAGGAGAAACCTCTTACTTATCCTGTAACAAAAACATCCTCGTAAGCACAAATATTTTCTCTTAAAAGGTACTCAGGCAGATCTTTAACGTGAATGCTAAAAATCTGATTCCCATCCTTTGAATGATTCATCAACTGACTCATTGATTCGTTGACTGATTCGCCAATTCATTAATTCATTCCAGTCTCTAGGAACTTTATTGTTGCGCCACTCTTTCCTGTTTCACTGGGGTACGAATATGAGGCTGTAGACATTAAAAAAATCGCTTTCTTATCCAGTATAGAAGTAAAATCCCCCAAACTCACTGTAAAAAAACTGAGGATCATTGATGCTTTAGGGCTGTTAAACATGATTTACTCTGCCAGGTGGTTAAGACTTGGTTTAAGACAACAACATAAAGACGAACACATTTCCAAACCATCATGGTTGCAGGATACAAAGTCAATGTTTTGCGAAAAACCTTCTCAGTCCAGATTTGAACCTCTGGGGTAAATTGAAGAGGCCTGTCCACATGCGCAGACCAAAGAATTCAAAAAATGTCATGCAGAAACCAGAAACCAATGTCATGCAGAAATATTTCTTAGGAAAAATAACAAATCTTACTACTTATGTTAAAATAATAAAAAAAACAACGTCTATGTGTATTTAATCTCAAAATATCATGACTTTCATCTTCTATTCATTATACACTGTACATCAGTTTTCCAGCAAGTTTTCCAATAACTCTGGAGCTTATGTTACAGATATGTGATACGTAAGTTACGTAAATTACAGATACACAAGTTCTATGCCTGTAGTACGATTTTGTAACACTGAATGCATGCCCTACTCTATCATTATCATCTTTCTAACCCTGAACAACACACAGTTTGTCAAATTCATGTACAGAAAGGTAAAAAAATACTAGGAAAAGATCCATCGACCAATGTCCTTGTCTCAGAGGTTTTTTCTTTGCTTTGTAGAAGACGGTTATGTAAACCTTCTGTCCTGGATCATGTCAAGCCCACTTCCTGTGACAGTGTTCGAAGGGCAGATAATTGGACTAAAGGATTATGATTAGAGCTCAGGCTACGGAGCTTCTAGAAGTACACAATGGGCAAATAAATGAGGCAAAATAAAATGGCTTCCGTTGCACACTAACCTTACGGATTCCTTGTAAACAGTCTAAGATGGTGAGGTTGTAGGTGCAGTTCCCAAAGCCAGCGTCTCTGAAGGAATACCAAGACAATCGTTTATTAGTGACAACACAGGAAGTGAGCCTGGTGTTCTCTTTGTGCTTGAATTTTTGCGATCTCAAACTGGAGTGAATACCTAAAACTGGAGTCTTACCTAAAGGGCAGGTAGGACACGTTAGTCCCAGATATCAGGGCTCGGTAGACTTCCTCTGGAGTTCTCTTTAAGTATATTACCTGGAGTGGAAGATAAGACGGTACCGTCATCCTCGATTGTAAAACCGTACGCAGAATTTTTAGACTAAAAAGGAAGAAGATGTTGAGCGAGACCCACAGCGTAGGCGCCGATCAGGAAGGCGGCGTTGGCTCTCTTGTGCTGGTCGTAACTGGTGTAATGAATGATGCGCTTCCTGGAAAGAGTGAAAGACTGGACGGACGCACAGAATAATTATGAACTGTAATGAACATTTACTGCACCAAGATGATTATTTTCCCATAACACCACATCCTGACATGTTTTATTCCTCTTATACCACAGCAACTAAACCTATTTATTTATTACCAAAGTCATACGGTTATCCGTTTATAGTTACATTTAATGTTGCGGTATGTCTGTAAAACAAGTTTTCTCTCTTGAAGTTAATATTAGAAGAAAAAAAAACGCAAAAAAATATGAAGCTTGTCATGTTACAAAGAAACTACAAAAGTTCCCATGGCGGAAAATTAAAGCTACCACACCGGCGACTCCTTCCAAAAATACAAACTGAACATCTCCTCAGAGAAAACTTCACAGTATCAACAATTATTATTAGGCTTAAATTGTGTGAAGCATCCGCTGTACAAGTCCCTGAGAATCATCCGTCACTATGATAATGTGTTACGATGACGAGCAGCCTGAACTACTGTCAGAGCTGCTGTTATAGAAAATGAATCAACACCCTCTGACCAATGAGATTAGAGAATTTAACAGTGCTGTGGTATATAAAGTTTCATATTTTAAGAATCAGAAGGAGTTACTCATTATGATGAATAGGGAGTTTCTCTGTGCAATAGACGATCAGGAAGAAATCTTGCTCGGAAAAGATTTTTGATAATAAACGGTTGTAACCAAAGTGTTTAGATTAAACTATATTAAATATATAGATGCGTAACGTTCGTTTAAAATGAAATTGTTTCTATTTCTGCTGCTTTAAAAAGGATATGATGTCTGTATGTAAAGGCTCATTCTTTCTAGCATTTAAAGCAACTTGGACAATCATAACACAATATACAGAACGTAGTACAAAAAGCTGTTACTTAGCTAATGACTACTGGCTCGAAACCAGATTCTCGTATTACACCGGGCCGTTTAAATATTTCATCATGAGCCTAGCTGTGTGCGATTGTAAATGTAGTACTTAATGGTTTTACGTTCTCTTTGTTTGTTTCTATCTCTCATGTTCTCGTAACTTGGCACGGATGGAAAATGAAGGCTTTTTGCATGTCAGTGTGACTTTATTGTAATGAAGTGACAGTGACGGCATGTTTACTCCGTAACACTGTATAGCATCGATATCAACAGACATCGTCACAGAGCAGCTTTACTGCAATCCAGATGTAGATTTGACTCCCTGATGAAAAAGCCGGAGGTGAGAGTGACAAGGAAAAACTCCCTGAGAAGACACTGAGACTCGAAAGGGAACTCATCCTCTTCTGGGTGACGCCGGATAGTGCGATTATAAGTTATTACAACTGTAGACTGTAAAGTCAAACAATGTTAAATGTGGTGAAAAGATGTTCGGTATGACATGTTGTTAATAAACGTCCTGGGATGAGCACAGGACAGTCTTTACGATTACATACATACATGACTTGATGATTTGCAGCTCAACAGTCCTACTGTTTAGTCACTATCAACACAATCACTTCTTTAACAGCCTTGTACTTGTATTGGAATCAGTCTCACTTTGTTGCTTTGGATAAAAATACCACTATTTTAACTAGCTGAATAAATTATCTTGGGGAAACTGTAGACAATCTAGAAAGAGGGACACACTCTCAGAAATACAAGATACCTAACTGTACTTTTCCTCGTCTCTGGCGTGTCTCGATAAGATGCTTTTTGAGGAAAGCTTTAAAGGCACAGCCACAGTGGACCACAGTGGTCCTTACACTGCTTTTTAAGGTACACTACATATATATATATATTCATCATTTCAAGGTGAAATGTACAAAAGATGGACCGCCCCAGAGACAAGGAAAAGTACCTTTATTTCTGAGAGTGCATGTAGCGAGGCTGAAACACTGACCTCCGAACTGCGTCTTTCACCAGTAAACACCACAATAAACAGCCACAGACTTTTTGTCGAGGGCACAAACATGATATGATACAGAGACGATGTTAGGAGAGGATAACGAGTCAGGTAATGTTACTAATCTGTACTAATGCTCTTGTGCCTAACTAGCTTATTGTGCCTGTGAGCTAATTTATGTCAGCTGGTGTGTAAAGAATTGATGCTTAGTCCAGTCTTGCTCTTGACTTCACCTCAGACCCCAGCCCTCTAACCTAAACTCACACTGTACATGACTCCACTGTTTATCTTCTGTCAGCTCCAGATGGAAGCTTTTAATTCCTGTCAAAACCGCCTGCTCCTCTCGGATTCAGCACTCATGGACAATGTAAGGTGTCTGGATTACACAGAGAGAAGGAGACTCCATCGGTCCAGGAAGCGGTTCTCGAGTGGTCAGGGACGCATGCCGTTATTGTTTTAACGCCCTTATCGACTTCCCCTTGGCGTTTACCCTTTGGTTGCATCCCTGTTGCTGTTTACATGAGTCCCTCACACTCGTTGACGAAATACTAAAAAAAAAAAGGGTCTAAAATAAATGCACATTAACTTTAGCTCTACTACTAACGTTAATTCTGATGTCCGAATCCAAATTTAAAGCGCTTGGACATTCCTGGTGTTATACTTTTAGAAGAGCACTTAGAGGCCCGAGAGATCGAGTCGAGTTTTTACAGGAAAATGAACAAGCAAATTCAAGCTGGTTCGTTTTACAGATAAAGAGTATGTGTATAATTAATATAAGAAAAAACCCACTCTTTCTCAGTCTCTCTCACACACACAAATGGGTCAAATACCTTTTATGTTTTTCTCATTATTTATTCTTAATTTCTTTAGTTATTCTGAATGACAGTTTTAAAGTTTGAAAATTTCAAACCTTCTCTTAATGTGTTAGTTCGTCTGTAAACACCTTCATGAGACAACAGAAGTAAAATCATAGTTTTTTTAATGCGTAATAATAATATTAACACATAAGAATTCTATTAAAAAAATAATAACATAAGTATAAAATGTCTATAGGGGTGGAAACTACTTGAGTAATTGTATTTAGTACTATTTTGGAATATTTGTACTCTCAATCAAGTACATTTTCAAGAGTATTTGGACCTCAGAGTACTGCCACAATATATTTTTCTATTTTTTTTCTTAGTAAGATGCTGGTATTACCGATTCATACAGGATGAGATGTCTCATTTTCCTCCCCCATTAAATTTGCCATCAAATCTTTCTTTATCTTTAAGTTTGGGATATTAGTTTGTTAAATTAGCTAGCCAGCTACGTTTTGCAGATTTCTCTGTAAAATTTGCTAGGCAGCTAGGTTTTGTAAATTAGTTTGTTAAATTTGCTAGCTAGTTACATTTTGTAAATTAGTCAGATAGTTACATTTTGTAAATTAGTTTGTAAAATTAGCTAGCTAGTTATGTTTTGTAAATTAGTTTGTTAAATTAGCTAGCTAGTTACATTTTGTAAATTAGTTTGTTAAATTAGCTAGCTAGTTATGTTTTTTTAAATTAGTTTGTTAAATTAGCTAGCTAGTTACTTTTTGTAAATTACTTTGTAAAAGTGGCTAGCTAGTTATGTTTTGTAAATTAGCTTGTTAAATTAGCTAGCTAGTTACATTTTGTAAATTAGTTTGTTAAATTAGCTAGTTAATTATGTTTTGTAAATTAGTTTGTTAAATTAGCTAGCTAGTTACATTTTGTAAATTACTTTGTAAAAGTGGCTAGCTAATTATGTTTTGTAAATTAGCTTGTTAAATTTGCTGGCTAGATAAGTTTTTTTTTTTCTCTCTCTCTCTTGCTAATGTGTCTTAGCATCCATATCGAAAGGGTTATTAAACATGATCTAATCAGCAAGATCCATTTTTCAGACTTTTGTAGATTTTTGCCTCCATACTTTTAATGAGTAAGACTGACACAGTATCCATACAGTTTCTCTGAACTTTTTCCCACTGCTGATACAGAGACACACAGTAGGCAGAGCCAAATGAAGAAGAAAAACACCAGCATACCCGCTTACTCATTGCATGAACCAGTGTATAAAAAACAAATACAACGTTTTTAAGTTTAAGGGTGTGGTTACTTGTTTCACATGGTTGGTAAATAACTTGTTCCTTAAATTAAAAAAAAAAAGAAAATTACAAAATGTGTTAATAAATGATTTTTAAAAATGTGTTTACTCAACTTCCCTTTGTGCACTATTAAAGACTGTCTGAAGATCTGAAAGCATTCAGTCTGACAAATATGCAATAATAGAAGAAATCGGAAAAAGGTAAATACTTCTTGCAGTGTAAGGATTTCTGTGTGACACAGGCTGTTTGCCCTGATACTGAGCTATCTGCGTTCTGACTAAAATAGAAATGCCCAGTGAAGGAAGTCAGGCCATGTAATCGTGACAGATGAGATTAGCGAGGTCTCACTGTGTCACATCCTGCGCATTTAAATGTATTCACTGGTCCAAAGTGCCTAACAAGTGAGGATTCAATTCAAGCAAACAGTTGAAGGTTCAGGACCACGTTTAAGGGACAAACAGCGGCTCTTTGGCTGACTTTGGATTTGAACCCTCAAGCCTCCAGTCACCAGCCCAGAACTGACGAGCTGCGACTTTCTGCTGTAGCTTGTCGTCTTACCTTGAGCTTTTTGTTCAGTTTACAGCAGTATCGATACAGCATGGCCAGATTGACAGGGCCGAAGTCTGCGTAGAAGCTGAAACAGAAAAACCTCCATCAGGCACAAAACATACTGTATATTTACACCTCAGCGCTACTATATAACATATAACAGCACAGGTTTATGTTAACACGCTTGTTCTGATAGGTTGTTGTTTCTATATTAACATCTTACACATGGATTTAAAAATGTATGCGACTGTTGACATGGTTGAGTTTTCAGTAAGGAGATGTTTATTAACATTTATAGAAGGAGTCTCCAGCGTCAGCACTTTGTAACCATCAGACGTAAAGCTGTAACAGGAAAGTCTTCAGGATAGACGGCTTTGTGGTTTCTTGGCAACATGACAATTATCTTCAAGAGAAACATGAAAGCAAGGCTGGTGAGGAAACGAGTGTTTATAGCTGCTATAAACAAAGTGATAACAGGAACTTGTTTCACAGGTGTTCCACAACACTGCATACATGTAACACTAAAAGGATAAAAAGTACAGTATGTTATTGGAAAACTGCTGTGGTATAAGAGGAATCAAACACTTTATTTTCTACGCGTTTTCTATTTTCTTCTTAACTTTTAGTACTAAATTGTCAAAAGCGCCAGTTACTCACTTTTCATAGACAAACTCATCGTCCGTGCAGAAGTAGTGCACATTCGGTGTACTTTTCGGTTTTCCACGGAGAGTTGCAAAGTATAATCGATCTGCAAACAAACAAACAAACAAACAAAAACAAACAAACAAACAAACAACCAGCATTAAGTGCTTGGACCCCTAATTCATGTCGCATACACGTAATTGACGCACGAGGCGTCACTTTTTACCACTCAAACAAACACTAAATATCACTTTTTTTTCCTTCTTTTTTTTAAAAATATTATATAGACAAAAATACCTTTAATCAACTCCGTGGCTCCGGAAATGCCGTTTTCATGCGCCATTGCATTCAATATCTACGATATAAATATATATAAACACTGAAAACTTGGATTTCCAGGTCCCTCAAAAACAGTTCCATGTCGAGTCCAGAAGTTTACATTCCACCTGGAAAAGTGTTTACACTCCAAAACGAAATTATTTCCTAACAAAGTTTTTTTTTTCTCCCACGCGACGTATTAAACTTCCCTGAACTTTAAAAGGACGTGGCTGAAGCTGTGTTAAACCCTACATACTACAGCACTAAGTAGTGCGCCAAACCCGTACGCGAGCGCACTACGGTCAAATACTATTTAGTACGTTAGTATGGAAAAACGCCGTCGCTTGGCAACCGCGTGCCCCTTGTCCCTGGGTCGCGCGAAGAAGCGTTGCCATGGAAGGATGGGCTTTTACCGTCTCTGACCAATCAGCGTTCGAGTCACAAAAAAAAAAAGGCACGAGGAGGATTTTTCCAGATTACTGAGGTGGGAACATGAAGGCTAAAGATTTAAGCTAAAGCTTCTTTAGCTCTTTTCACACAGAGCTAATGGACTATACATCAAATTTATGTCTGAAATATACCTTTTTAAACGATATATGAGTAATTTGTTCATATCAGTTATATCAGAGACAGTTTATTATTTATTATTTATTATTTAGCCATTAAGTCATACATGTTTCCATGGTGATTTTGTAACATCACTCTCAGGACACTGCCATATTTTTCCCCCGTGTTATGTATACACATTACAGTAACCAAAGGTGTCCAAATCAACTGAACTACACTAAAACAAGAAGAAAACAAGAAGTACACAAGCTCAGGACAAGATTATTTCCTGTAAACCTTACTAAGCGGGTGTTTACCACAAAACACCAGCTTTATTTTCACCTTCGTTTGCAATGGAAAGATTTTCCATCTCATCTTATATCATGTCAACAATATGTTACCACTGATAGCATCCCTTTGCTAACTTTGACTAGCCGTATTTCTAGATCATTGAGAGCTAAGTTAACACTGTATTGAAAATGACGAGTGTTTTTGTTTGTTCAATGATAAATTTAGAACTAGAGCCACGCAAACTTGAAGTTAAACTCTGCCGGTTGTCTTGAGAGTCTTGAGATTATCTTTGTTTGCATAGAGAACTATTTCTACTGACAATTTTCTAGTTCCAGTTTATTTTATTACATTTGACTGAAGACTAATGTCACATTCTGGACATCACCGACATAAGAAGTGTGTGGACTGGCAGAGCAGTTCGGTGAGTTCCAACAGCCCTGACGCTTCACATTCAACTCATCATTTCATGACCAGGTTTTGTGGAAACACTATAGACCCTGAGTGTAGAAAATACAGTTCCTTGAGTGGGTAACATACAGTACCCTGAACTTGGAGCATATGGTACCCTGAGCGTGTACATACAGTACCCTGAACTTGGAGCATATGGTACCCTGAGATTTTAACATACGGTACCCTGAGCTTGGATCACACAGTACCCTGAGTGTGTAACATACAGTACCCTGAGATTTGAACATACAGTACCCTGAGCTTGGAGCATAAAGTACCCTGAGGTGGATCATACAGTACCCTGAGTGTGTAACATACAGTACCCTGAGGTGGATCATACAGTACCCTGAGCTTGGATCATACAGTACCCTGAGATTTGAACATACAGTACCCTGAACTTGGAGCATACAGTACCCTAAGTGTGTAACATACAGTACCCTGAGATTTTAACATACGGTACTCTGAGCTTGGATCACACAGTACCCTAAGTGTGTAACATACTGTACCCTGAGTGTGTAACATACAGTACCCTGAACTTGGAACATATAGAACCGTAAGCGAGGAACACACCCTGGTCTAATAAGGCTCTAATCTAATAAGGCACCCTTTCTTGCAAACTCACGTTCGTTCCCAATCCTCAAACACACACAATTGGCAACCTTTGACATTTCCATCTTCTTTAGAGTCGTTCACTGTGTGCAAGCGAAAATTATTCTTACATTGATTGCTTATAATTTGTGTAACCATAAAAGTGACTGTCGGATGTATGGTATAATCTTGCAACCATTTAAGAACTGATGATG
The DNA here is from genome assembly GCA_037576825.1 of Pangasius krempfi. Classification (NCBI taxonomy): domain Eukaryota; kingdom Metazoa; phylum Chordata; class Actinopteri; order Siluriformes; family Pangasiidae; genus Pangasius; species Pangasius krempfi. The sequence goes on from CM074977.1 coordinate 25,070,223, forward strand.
CCCCTAGGATGGGTGGTGAAATGTCTTCAAGATTATTCCCCAAGCCCAAAATTTAAAACCCTAGACTTACCTGCAATGTGTGTGATCCAGGCAGCTGGGGGCACCATGGCAGGAGGCCTCCGTTTGACCCGCCAGTGTCCCCCCCAGACAGGCAAACGGGACATGCCTTCATTGAAGTCAGTAATAAGATGCAGATGAGGCCAAACTCTTAAAAATTCCTCAGGTGCTCCTCACCAAAGTACATTCTCTTTTGAGAACTAAGGAATCGTTCAGGAAGCTCATCATCACCTTGAGTTATCCAAGTGGAACAGAGGACAAGATTTGTCCACTGACAAAAAAAAAACAACTATAGGAAAGCGCTCACCTGAGAACATGCCATGGAACAAGAGCAAGAGCCACTCGTGTTACAGACTCGGGTTACTCTACTCTTCGGCTTCCAAAAAACCCCCAGCTCTTGTCTTGATGCAGCGTTCCGTTACACTTGCTTCTCATACGTGAGGACGTCACACGTTTCGAGGCTTGATCTTGGACTTATCAGGTCCGAACCTATTCTTGGTTCCTTTATGGTACCTGCCAACAGTATGAATGATATTTCGTCATTCTGTTTCGTCCAAGACGCGGTGTTACGGATCAGGTGCTGTGAGACAGCAAAACAGTAACATTCGAGACGATGACACGGTGTAAAGATCAGGGTCCAAATGGAGAATGGTGTCTAATAGCAAGGCAAGGTCTCTAATAAGGTTACAGGAGAGGTTATTAGGATGGTGTCGGGACAATATGCAGAGGGTGTGTTTATTTATGTTACGGGAGAAATGATATAGGGAAAAAAACTAAAATACACCCTAAAGAGTCCTGTTATAATCTCACAATGTCACTGTTATTATTATTATTATTATTTATTCTTTTTATTTATTTGTTTGTTTGTTTGTTTTTACACATTTGTATGCAGTAGTAGACATAGACTTTAGTAGATTTGATTTTGTACTTGACTGTAAACACACACACACACACACACACACACACACACACACACACACACACACAGAGCTGAATCATGACTAGTCATTCAGCCTCCATTGCATCCCCATGTGAGAAGTAAAGCTTGTTATCTATTCAGCCATCTTGATAGGATTGGTTAGTGTAATATGTCTAATCTTTTTGTTTGTTTTAAAAATAATGAAACCAGCTCATGTAATCATGTGATTTGAATTGGTATTTAATCTTCTTTTTTTGTGTCCCTCTAATTATTAGTCCGTTTTTGTCTAAACACACAGACACACACACACAGGAAATTATTTAATCACCAGTATTCACCAGTTTCATACCTCTAATATAAAAAAAAAGGATTTTCATAAAAACAAAAAGGGTTTAGAAACAATAAATAGAGTCAAGTAGTGACTTTCTTTCTTTCTTTCTTTCTTTCTTTCTTTTTAATTCAACCCCCTTGAATTTTCAGATTTTCTTTTTGTATTTATTTTTTTGAATGAAAAAAATTGCTTTTGTATGTTATGTGAAATAAATAAACTAAATAAATAAAGATCTTTATTAACTGTTGAAAAAAAAGAAAGAAAAGTCCCACATTTCTAGGATGTGAATTCTAGTTATTTTATACCTTTTATAGATTGATATTTTAAACCTTATATATAATTTATTATTATTAATCCCTATGACAAAAAAAAACTCACGCAGTTTTATTTTTTGACCACAGGGTGGCGCAAGACACATTACGATAAAACGCAAACAACAAATACGTATAAAAATTATAATTAAAATATATATATTTATATAGAATATTATATTATAATTATTTCTTTTATCACAGTAGTTTGTTCAGTAGTTTGCGTTTACTATACAAGAAAAAGTACGAAATTGGCACTTCCGCCTTTTTAAGCGCAAGAAAAAAATAAGCAATCTGATTGGCTGGTCTGAGGCGGCGTGGACGTGTCGTCAGCGTAGAACGGGGAATACCACAGAACTTTTATTTTTCCAAGATGGTTCACTTGGTTATAGTTTCCGGGTTTCCCGTAAACGACTCATTTTGTTTTTATAAATAAATTGCTAGTTTTGTTTACTGCAAACAATTTAATGATTTCATGTTTCAAATATAGATTTTTTATTATTATTATAAACTAATTTAAATTAAGGTAGATAAATTTAAAGGGTGTCTTTAATGACGAGTAGGACGTCTTGCTTCTTATAGCATCTTAGTGGAACTCTAAGATGGCGGCGGTGACGACAATGCGGCGCTGCTTCAGGACCCTGAGACATCTGGTAAAATTAGTTCAACACATGTTGTGCAGAGTTTTCCAGAATCGTTATGCACGTAACACTTTGCTCGAAACGTCAGTTAAAACAGTCGAAATAACTGCATGTACACAGATCGCCCCTTTCCCCATGACATTAATTTGCAACATGGGTTAACAGTTCATATGAACGACTCAGAGTCGTTTTCTGAGAGGTTTTGGTCATTAAATAACTACTGTCTCGGATTTTGCTGTGTAGTAACAGATGTAATACACGCACATGAGTAGTGTACACTCTCTGCATGCATAACATTTTGGTATGTTGTTATGCTTCTAATAAAAAAATCCCAGGGAGTCGATTCAGAAAAAGAGTCGAATAGGGAGTCGATTCAGAAAAGGAGTAGAATCGATACAGTAAAATATGGATTCGGATCAATTTTTTCCTGCTCAAATGGTTTCGGCACATATGACACAAAGTGAGAAAATACTAACAAAACTGTCTGACAGAAAACGAAGTGACATGTCAAATCTGTGAGGAAAAAAAAAACAATAGTGAAAAAGTATCTTATTAAAGTTGAATGTCTGCTACAGGGTTAATCTGGAAAGCTGTAAAAGTAGTTTAAGATTATCTGGACACCATAAAGTAGGAATGAACAAACTGAGCCAGTAATAAACTCCCCTTCTCCAAGTACAGCCACGCCCCCTCTACTGCAGTGATTGCATTTCAGTGTGGCAGGAGTGCAACACACTGATGAAAGTAAAATGCAACGCAACAGGAAGAACCTTTCTGACACAAATCCAGTGTCCTTCTTTAAAAAAAAAAAAAAAAATGATGTAAGAGCAATGCAATTAAGTATGCAGTGTTGTTTTTCAGTATGTAACGTTTTCTGCATGTTATTAATTAAAAGCAATATCCTGTGTGTATTGCATTTCACTTTTTTTCCCCCACTGGTGTGATTTGCATTTCGCTCTGGCATGGAATCTAGGTGGCTAGAATCAACGTCTCTAATAGGACTGTGGCTGGGAAGACAGAAGAGAACCAGTTTTTATTCATTAGCTCGGATCAGTGTTAAATAAAACGCATACACATACCTCGTGTTTAGGTGTGAATTCCATTTCAGTGTGCGAAAATGAACATTATGACAAAAAGTTAAGAAGAATAAGCGCTGATATATGACTCAAGGAACATTCTGTATCTATCTGTCTGTCTCTGTGGAAGCCCCAGTTGTCGTCCCGCCGCTGCAGACCGTGTCCCAGGCTCTGGACAGCTGGACCTGATCGTGTCCTCCATCACCCTTCAGCTTTCAGCTCACAGCAATGGAGAGGATTCAGACTAAGCAGTGGTACAAGCTTTACCTGGAAAAATATATATATAGTAGTACTTTCAACTCCTGTAAAGGAATTTAAATTGAGTCTAGAAAAGCTAAGCCGAGAAGGAATGCTGGTGTAGAGATAGCTGATGGTTCAGTTTATATCTCCTACTTTTAGTGGCTTCTGGACAAGTTCTTCAATTCAAGTTGTCGGACATCGGCGAGGGTATCATGGAGGTGACGGTCAAAGAGTGGTGTGTATCTACATGATTAAAACCATCAACCCTGATGTATATTATAATCTAAAGCTATTATACATGATGATTTTTTTTCTCTGTCTTTGTACATGTAGTAGAGGAGTTAATGCTTTTTGTTGAGCTTATTGCTTCATCACTCACCACATCACTTCATTTATTTACATATGGTTAACCTTTTTCCATGACTCATCCTACCTGTGGTCACTTCTCATCCTGTCTCTGTAGATCTCTGTATCGCCAGCTTCCACTGGAAATGTCTTTTTGCTATTTCACTGAAGTGAAGACCGTGTTAATAGTCTATAAAATAGAACCCAATTTATGCTCCTGTTAGGTTACTACTGAACATCAGTTCCACTGCTTAAACCGTTTTTTTTTTGCCCACCAGCTGATTTCAGTGCTGTCTTTATACTAAGGTATGTGAAGGAGGGTGATAAGGTTTCACAGTTTGACAGCATCTGCGAGGTGCAAAGCGACAAAGCCTCTGTCACTATTACAAGCCGATATGATGGAATCATAAGGAAGCTTCACTACGACGTGGACTCAGTCGCCTTCGTCGGATCGCCTCTTGTAGACATCGAGACAGACGGGCCACAAGGTGCTCAGTTCGGACAGTAATTAAATTATAAGTAATCCCAGAATGCAGTGCCTCAATGACATTACCTCAGTGTTGCTCAGTGGGTGACGTTACCTTCTGTGTCCTCCAGATGGCGGTCATGAGGAGGACGTTGTTGAGACACCTGCAGTATCTCATGAACACACACACCAAGAGATTAAAGGACATAAAACTCTGGCTACACCTGCAGTGCGACGTCTTGCCATGGAGAACAATGTAGGTATAAAGTGACTTGGAGGTAGAGGTAGATGAAGGAGTATAAACATGTCATATAAAAATATTTGTTACTGCAGATGATTCAACGTTAGGAGCCACTTCCTGTTAACACACCTAACACAGCTTCTTGACAGCCGGTCTATCATCTGTACCCCAAAGACTTTGAAACAATCTAAAAGAAAAGCTATTCAGAATGTTGCTTCAATTTTTACTTGCTTGTTAACTTATTTGTCAGGTTAAGCTGAGTGAGGTGGTGGGGACAGGGAAGGACAGTCGTATCCTAAAGGAGGACATCCTCAACTTCTTGGCCAAGCAGACAGGTGCGATCCTTCCTTACGACGACGTGGAGGTGCCTTCAGCACCAGCTGCTCCTGCCAAGGCCGAGAAACCAGCCCCAGGTCCTACACCTACTGTCCCCCGACCCGTCTTTACTGGGAAGGACAGGACAGAGCCACTCAATGGTGACCTCACCTGCTTTAGCTATTGACCCCTTCAGTTACCAAGATGTTGGCTAATCCCCTTATTGCCATCACTTCATCATGTCCTTTGATGTCTGTTTGAAGTCATATGAGGAATTCAGCAGTGTGTTTAAGGTGATACTGGCACTCAGAGTTAATCTGACTAACACTGCCTGTGTCTTTATATCCACAGGTTTCCAGAAGGCCATGGTGAAGACAATGACGGCTGCCTTGAAGATCCCTCACTTCGGTTACTGTGATGAGGTGGACCTCACTGAGCTGGTGCGATTACGCTCAGAACTGAAAGGCCTGGCTGAATCTCAGGGAGTCAAACTTAGCTACATGCCCTTCTTCATTAAGGTATGACTGAATGCACGAGTCTTCAATCTAGCTTCTGGTTCTGACTAAAACCTCAAATACATGGGAATGGATGGATAGATTTGTATATGGATAGATCAGTGGTTGATGGATAGATGGATAGATGGATGGATTGGTGCATTGGGAGATGGATGCATAAATTGTAAAGACTAGTGAATGGATGGATGGCTACATAGATAATGGATGAATGAATGGATGGATAGATTGATGGTAGATATGCATACAATCATACTGAAAATATGAGATGGATAAGTAGATAAACGGATAATCTTATGACATGTTGGAGCGATATCTGGAGCAGCAGCCTGCCATCTACTCTGCCCTGATGGACAGAAATATTAAGAAGAATGTCAAGGACATTGCAGCGTTGTCCGATAGTGAACTGAAACTAACAGAGGAAATGATTCATCTGCTTAAACCCCTCAAGACAATTACAGCCCACTTGAGCACTGAAACAACTCCCTCAGTGTCAGTGGTCCTACAATGATGCTACAGTCCATGGCACCTGCAGATGATGACAGTCCAACCATAAAAGATGTGAAGGACTTGGAAATGACGGGTAGGATCTGTGTAGGGTGGCTGGGTGGATTGATGGGCGATTGGTTGTTGAATGGACTGGTAGGTGTATGGGTAGTTGGATAGTAGGGGTGTAACAGTTCTCGGTAACCAGATACACAGATCCTAACCTTCAGGAGAATTTCCACAGAGCCTCATCCCATGATCCAAGGTTTAATTCTGTGTCTTGCCTGGACGCAGCTTTTACATTTACAGTGGGATCATCAGAGACATCAGAAGCCCCCAGAATCCAATCCCCAGAGCTATTAAGGCAGCTTTTTTTTTTTTTTTTTAACAACAGCTGAGAATGCAAAGACTTTTAGCAAGATTATAGAAGAGGAGGTCATGTTATACAAAGCAGAAGATTGCACTGATGTAGACACGGATCCACATGCATGGTGGAAGACGAATCGGAGCAAGGATCCTCATGTTGCCAAATTTGCAATACAGTGCCTGTGTGTCTCAGGAACACCAGTGCCAAGTGAGAGAGTTTTCTCCACTGCAGGAGGCATTGTTAGTGCAAGCAGATCTCGCCTTGCAACAATGTTAACAAACGTATCTTCTTGCAGAAGAACATGAAGATAGTAGTTTAGAACAGAATAGAGTGACCCAATGCTCTGAGCTGTACACATAGTCAGATGCAGAGTTTGAAATGCACGGTATGTTGATGCGTGTAGCATAATAATGCAGGTACGTTGAAGTTCAGATGTTTATATAGTGGAGAAAAACCCTTTTTTTTAAGTTAAGGAAACCTGTTAAAATGCTTGTTACCAAATAACAGAGTATTCTTTCTTTGGATTTGAACTGTTACACCCCTATTGGACAGGTAGACGGAAGGACTGGTGGCTTGGAAGATTCATGGGTGACTGGATGGATGGATAGATTGGTGGATGGATGGATAGGTGGATGAATCGGTAGCTGGGCATTTTGATTCGTGAATGGATAGAAAAGTGGACAGATTGATGGGTCAGTAGAAAGGGTGTATTGATGAATGAATGGATTGGTGGATCGGTGTGTGAATAGGTGGATGGATGGATGGTACAAATGTATCCTTTATCCATGTAAACATATCTGGCTCAGTCAGTGATTTTGCTGAGAGATGTTGAGATTTGTTCATGTTAACGACATTACGCACTGCTGCTTTTAGGCTGCGTCTCTCAGCCTGCTGCAGTTCCCCATCCTCAACGCCTCAGTCGATGAAGGCTGTCAGAACATCACGTACAAGGTGAGCTCAGATAACTCCATAATTCCTTCTGCCACAAAAATACAATTTCTTGGAATGAATTCCATCCCAATTTTTCTGTTCTTGTTTGCAGGCATCCCATAACATCGGTGTTGCCATGGACACTCTGCAGGGTCTGCTGGTGCCCAAGGTGAAGGACGTGCAAGCGCTGAGCGTGTTTGAAATCGCAGCTGAGCTGAACCGACTGCAGGCGCTGGGCTCAGGCGGGCAGCTGGGCACGGCCGACCTGACGGGGGGCACGTTCACCCTCTCCAACATCGGCACGGTGAGCTTACAGACGCTGGAACAGAGGAGTCTCAGTGGGTCTGGGGTTAGAGAAAAGCTTCCAGTTTGATTAGACAAGTAAATGAGATTTCTATCTAGGAATTTGAAACATTATTAAAAATCAAGGCGGTAATTAAGATAAATCAAGTCCTAAATAAATCTGGGATGAATTTATGTGTCATGTGACCTTACAACCCAAATATCACCTTTAGAATTATTATTATTAATAATATTAATTATTTATAATAATTTTCAATAATAATTAATTATATTATTATTAATAATAAATCATAATAATAGTCATCTATGTTTTTTTTTTTGCCTCTTTAAAAAGTAAAAATTGTAGTATATTTTAAGGTACATGTTTTACAGTCTACTCCAGAATTATTGGCGCCCTTGGAAAAATGTTTTTAAACTACAGCTAATTAGCGTAAAATCACATTAAAATTTGAGAGAAATCTACCGTTTAATTGAAGTAGATTTATTTGGCGAAAATGAAAAAGAAATAGAAATAAATTAAAAAAAAAATACCAAAAAATATACTTTTAACACTATTAGTGTTTTATAACAAAAATATAAAGTTTAAGTCATCTTCCTTGATTCATTTTTAAAATAATTTGTGCACTGGTTTACAGCACAAAGACAGTAATTTGGCCCTTTAATTAGGTAATAGGGTTACTAGCCAAAAGATGGCGCTACATCCTGAAAACAAGTTGAGTTTTGTAGTCTGATGAGTCTAATGTACCTCACAGTGATCCGGTCTTATTTGTTTTAACATGCACACATGCAGAAAATCTGTATTCGATTAATCTCAGTCAACAATCGGGATCATTCTTAATGGCCAAAAAGGAAACCGGAGTGTGTTCAGCCGCCATGTTGAGCTCAGCCGGCCAGGGAGCTCTTGTGATAAGACGCACACTGGGTTTAGATGACCTTGAAAAGCTCGCAGAGAGCTGAGTCAGCGCTGCGTGATTCAGCCGTGAGGAAAGGATCAGTCATGACTGAGATTGTAATCTCACAGTGTATCAGATCATCTGTGACCTGGTTACAGAGGAAAAAAAAAAAAGCTCAATTATGTGATCAAAAATATTTAATAGAGACGTAAGGATGTATTCGATACCGTGCTCTTTTATTTCGTTCCCTTGAAAAATGCTCTGATAGCAAGTCATACTGTCAGATGTAAGCCTAGTGTTTGTTGTCGTGTTAACGAACAGATGACACGAAATGACAGCGATTTTCCGATTAATAATCGGAAAAATGGCAATCAAAGCAAAGCACACTGCAGCCTGTGCTCAGAAAATATCAGGAGGAGAAACTACAGCATTTTTCTACAATGCAAGTAACCTGATAAAACTTATCAAATCTGATAAAACTTAGAAAAAAAATGTCTACACGCAACGCTAGGTGAGTGGAAGTAAACGCTCTTAGCCAGTATGTTGTTCTTGACGATGAAAACAAAAACACAAGCAAGTGCTTTTCCAAAGTGAAACTAAACTCTGTTTTCCACGGAAACACTTCTCAGCACAAGGTAACTAGCTTGAATTAAATCAAGTCAATTAAAATCAACTCACTAACGTTATATAAGAAGGAGTGTGGTAACCTTACACTTGTAAAAAAAAAACAAAAAAAACAAAAAAACAGCGATACATAAAGAAAGCCAGCTATAATGTTAAATGATGTAAAGAAAGCCAGCTATAATGTTAAATGATGTAAAGAAAGCTAGCTATAACGTTAAATGATGTAAAGAAAGCTAGCTATAATGTTAAATGATGTAAAGAAAGCCAGCTATAACGTTAAATGATGTAAAGAAAGCTAGCTATAATGTTAAATGATGTAAAGAAAGCCGGCTATAATGTTAAATGATGTAAAGAAAGCTAGCTATAACGTTAAATGATATAAAGCTAGCTAGCTATAACGTTAAATGATATAAAGCTAGCTAGCTATAATGTTAAATGATGTAAAGAAAGCTAGCTATAATGTTAAATGCTATAAAGCTAGCTAGCTATAATGTTAAATGATATAAAGCTAGCTAGCTATAATGTTAAATGATATAAAGCTAGCTAGCTATAATGTTAAATGATGTAAAGAAAGCTAGCTATAATGTTAAATGATTGATTGATACTAGTAGTAGGTTACTCATTTCGGTATCAGGATTGGTATCGATAAGTACCAAAAAAAAAACATATACTTGTATTCATTTTGGAAAAAAAGGATTTTGATGCATCCATATAAAAAAAAAAACTATAAATGTGTTGCGACAATTTTATAACAAAAAAAAAGTATCAGAGAAGAAATCAGAGAAGGGTGCTGACGTTTTGAGTCGCACGTGACAAACACAGGTGTAAAATGTGCATCAGGTGAGCACAGAGGAACCTCAGTGTGTCCCAGTCATCTACGATATCTTTAATTATTTAGATCATATAAGGGATCGATTTACTTATAACATGCAGTACAGGGTCGGGTCCTAAACGCAGATCATTCCCGAGCAGTGCGATTAGGGATTAGTGATGATTTAGGACAGAGTGCTCTGGTGTCCGTGGTTTAATTGTGTTTGTGATTTTTCAGATCGGAGGGACTTACACCAAGCCGGTGATCCTGCCTCCGGAGGTGGCCATCGGAGCGTTGGGAAGGATCCAGGTGAGCCTCCGTGTTTCAGCACGTTCTAATAAAAAGAACGGAGAATATAGCCTCCGCTGTATTAATTTATCACAGTAATAAATTATTGCATTATAATTATTATTTCATTACATCTAAATGTGAGTCAGTAAATAAATAATATAATATCAATTTATAATTAATAATAAAATAACATTCAGATGAAAGGCAAGTTTGCATTTACATAAAAAATACACAAGATGACTTTAAATAAACGATTAAATATTTCAGCAATTAATATTATAAATAATTAAAATGAAAATAAAAGCTGCCTGCTATAATGCCGCCTCAAAAAAAAATTCAACTGAAATTAATATAAAATAAATACAAATAAAAGGCAGCATCTGTGTTTCCTAAAGAAAATATTTCCACCTTTTTTTTTTTTAAACGTGTTTTAATGATGTTCCTCTTTCTCTTCCTCCACCTTTTCTCTGCCTATCTTTATATTTTCTCCTTTTTCCCCTCATTTGTTCTCTCGGCCATTTCTTATTTCCCCCTTTCCATTTCAGATCCTGCCGAGGTTCGACGCCGGTGGCGAGCTGGTCAAAGCCCACGTGATGAGCGTGAGCTGGTCGGCTGATCATCGCATCATCGACGGTGCCACCATGTCCCGCTTCTCCAACCTGTGGCGCTCGTACCTGGAACGACCCGCCTCCATGCTGCTAGACCTCAAATGAGACGCGTTCACTCTGTGGGGTCGTTACAAACTGCCGTTTCATCACTACATTGTGCCTTCTCGCAGTTATTCACAAAGAAATGTGACAACCTTCATCTTTAACCTTTCTTTTGTGTGAACTCGGATGTGTGTGTGTGTGTATTTTAATAAAATTACAGTTGTCGTGTCTCATGTAGATAAGTTTGATTTCTGATCCTCTAGAGCTTTTTCTATGCTTTATCTTTTTTTTTTTTTGCTACATTACTATGCATTTTCCCTTATTTTTATTTTAATTTAGAAATTTAAATCGGAGTTCCAATCCCGTTTTCCAATCCCCCTTGTCGACTTCCCCTCGTCTTTTCCACTTGGTTTCACCTCCAGCGCCATTTTAAAGGACGTTCCATCTCTCAGCTGTCTCTGAGCTAATATAGAGGAGATAATATGAGAAGAATTTACCCAGAAGGCATTGCGTTGCAGCCATTTTAGCTCTACGGCTTGTGGCAAAATTTCATTTTCAAAATGGTGGATAAATCGCAAAATCCTTTCAGTGCACTGTATTGTTTGCTCCCTAAATAAATCCCACAATGCACTGCAAAAACCAGGGAGCATCGATGCTCACTATGTTCCCTTACTGGAAATGATGTCATATTATCTGAATCCTCTAAAAAAATGGCAGAAATCGAGCTTAAAAAAAAAAAAAGTGGACGAACTCTTGACCGACTTCGTCAACAAATGTAAATAGCTTGTTATCGTTGTTGTGATTATTTACGTTAATGATTTTAAAAGTTATTTGATGTTCTATATACGGTTTGTTTGAGTGTAATGACTTTTAAGTGTTTAATAATAATAAAAAAAAAAAAAAAAAAACACTAGCTAGCCTACGATCCTGCTTGAAGTACCATGACAGAAACGCGTGTGATTAAGCTAACAAATTTATGACAAAGACACCGGTCCTGCCTGTTGTTGATAAATGGAAGTGGTGATGTTTTACAACACGAGTACGTCGTCGGGTCACTGGAAACTGAATCATCAGGGTCCTTACTAGCGCCCGAACTCGTGTACACGATCTTACCTAGCGAGCTGATTGAGACGCACCCCAAAACAATAGCATTTGATTTGATATGTTCAAACTTATATATATATATATATATTTTTTTTGTAGCTGACTACTCTACATCTCTGGCTTTCGTTAGATAGCTAGCAAATTACAAGCCAATATCACTGTAGCTAGCTAATTACCACTCAGCTATCTTTCTAATTAGCAATCTAACATCACTTGATAGCTAGCTCAATATATTATCCAACCAGATAATAAGCAAGCCAGTAGAGTCATATTCCCATGCTAAGTAAACAAACTATTACTCAATAGCTAGCTACAATACTTTTGCCTTTTAGGCTGCTAAATAGCTGGCTTTATAACTAGCTAGCAAATTAACAAGCCATTATCATTGTAGCTAGGCTACTCAGTCAATAACCACTCAGTTGTCCTGCTAACCACCAAGCTAATATCACTGTTTAGTTAACTGCAATGAGATGGCTAGCAAATTACTCAATAAATAATAATACAGCATCACTGTATCTAGAACAATTAACCAGGTAATTACCACTCAGTTATCAGAATAACTAGCAAGCTAATATCACTCTGTAGCTAGCTACAATGATATTGGCTTTTTTAATTTGCTAGCTGTCACTATAGCTAGGTCTATTAGCTAGTTAATTAGCACTCAGCTACAAAACTAATTAGCATGTGAATGTCACTATTGGTGTTTTATTTTGCTAGTTATCACAGTAGCTAGCTCTATTAGCTAGTTAATTACCACTCAGCTACCTCGCTAATTAGCATGTGTATGTCACTATTGGCTTTTTATTTTGCTAGAGCACCTGTAACCAAACGGTTTGCTAACTAGTTAGGAGGCTAGCAGGCAAAATAAAGAGCCACTATCAACATAGCTAAAAAAAAATTTAAGAATAAAAATAAATATATTATTAAAATATTATTTTTATTTTTGTTGTAATTTATCATTTTAATAATTAGTTAGCAAGTCATTTAGCTTGCAAACTGAAAAGGCAATATTACTGTAGCTAGATCACTTAGCCACATTGTTATTTTGCTAATTAGCAAGCTAATATTACTCTAGTTGCTAGGTCAATAGAATAGACAGCTAGATCATTAGCAAGCCATTATCACTCTGTATTTTAATCTGTTTATTTTGTACAGTGTATACAGTCATAATTTTATGCTAATTAGCTAGCTTTGTAAGTGACCTAGCTACAAGTCTGCAACATTAAACAGTTATCAGATCACTTCAAAATAGCATTTTGTGAAGACTTGTGTGAGGTAATGAACAGATCCTGTGGACTTGTGAGGGGAAGTGGACTAGTGTGTGTGTGTGTGTGTGTGTGTGTGTGTGTGTGTGTGTGTGTGTGTGTGTGTGTGTGTGTGGAGACTGTAAAGCTGCAGTTAGAGAAAGGTTAAGGCTAAAGGCTGACAGTCAGCCATGTGAAGAGCAGGAGACGGTGCTGCTGTGTGTCTCCTCTTCATCCTCACAATGAGTTTCTGTCAGAAACACAGACAGTTACTTCATCTGAAAACACTTACGGAGGCGGAGTGGCACTGATGCACTGTGAAAACACGCTATTGTACTGTCTGTGGGAGAGCAAACCATGTAGTATAACTGGGATTACTCATGGGAAAAAAAAAGAAAAAAAAAAGGAGCTATCAGAAGAAACAATGCAAACATTAAAGGTGCAATAAGTCATTTTTTAAATTATTATTCCTTACATGCACAAATAACCTGGACGCTATGTAGAACATGATAAAAACTATGGCTTAAGCCATGGCCTTAGGAGAAATTTATTGAGTGGCTGAGAAAACCTGTTCGGAAAACTGAGCTTTCCGGTCCGGAATGCTTGTCCTCCTGTCAGTCATTTCGTAGACACTATCCCTGCGTCTCAATTCGCCTACTATACGTCCAAAATATTATCCGAGATTAGAATTAGCGTATCCCAAAGGTACCCGGATGCTCAGTTAGATTTTTGACTTGTGGATCCATGGACACTTTTTCAGCTAATATTAAACCACAACATATTGGCTTTTTAATTCGCTATCTATCACTGTAGCTAGCTCAGTTAGCTAGTTAATTACCACTCAGCTACCTCATTCATTAGCATGCGAATGTAACTAATAATAGTTATTTTTGTTGTAATTTACCATTTTAATAATTAGTTAGCAAGTCGTTTAGCTTGCAAATTGAAAAGGCAATATTACTAGCTAGATCACTTAGCCACTTTTAATTGTTTTGCTAATTAGCAAGCTAATATTACTCTGTAGCTAGGTCAGTAGATTAGGATGGAGGGAGGAGGAGTTTTGTGACTGTTTGCTTCGCTGAATCCAAGGACGCATTTTAGAGAGGTGTATATCCTATACACGTATATAGTATATCCCAGTCCTTGCATACTCTTTTGCCACATACTCAAAAGTATGTACTTTTTCGTTACAAAAAGAGGACATACTTTTAGTGCACAGGGTGAGTAGGCGAATTGAAACGTAGGATATTTTTTTATAGGGCACCTAAGATCCTAGCGGCGGAGCTTCATGAACATGGGCAGGAATCATTCAAATGTTGAAGAAAGAAAAAAAAAAAAAAAAAAAAGATTAATCTTACCTAATGCACTTTTAATAAGAATAATTAAAATTGGATTCATTCAAATAAGCATCAGAATCATTCGAATAAATAAATAAATAAAGTATACTGATTCTGAGAAAACGTGTAACCGGAATTAGCACTTAAAATGTAGTTAAAAGGAAATTAAGGACGTTCTAATGATTTACTTATTTATAAAAAAAGGTTGTACTTTCAGAGTGACCTCATCTGTGAATATCACACCATCACTGATAAACAAACAAACAAAAAAACAAAAAAAAAAACAAAAAGAAAATGAAAAGAACTTACCATTCTTCTTCTCATGATCATCAGGAAATTTAAATTTTTGATGCAACATCCTGTTGAACATGTGAATTGTGGAATATTCCAAATATTTCATGGGATGAAATGAGTTCACGAGAACTTCACCGTATCAACAATTGATTTGATTTTCATTGTTAAATATTTTCTTTGTGTTTTAAAATCACCTTAGATTACGTGAGCATGCACTATACAAGTCCTTCTGAACAATCAGAATGAGAGTTCAACAGCGCTGTGGAGTAAGACAGAGTATCCTGGGGGATTCCTCGTTGGTCGTGGGACCCACTGAAGCGCCGCTGTAGATCTGACTTGTAAAAGTGGGTTAAGAAACTACCACCACCATGCTTCGGTTTTTACACTGAAACATTTACACTGCAATTAAGTGGCATAAGAACCAACTATGCTCCAAATTCAAATATCCATCTCATAGTAATAGCAAAGTGTGATGCCATTAGATATGTAATATGTAAGCAGGTTATTTAAATTCTTTAGTTGTGGCATCGGCATCACAAACAGCTTGAAGAAGTGTGAAGTGATTGACAGGTTGAAGATTAACGTTAACCATTTACAGTTCTGAAAAGCATACGATATTTTCAAAGTATTATAGCGTAAAAAAATAGGTAGTTGCTATTATTATTTATATGTAATATTACGTAATTTATTATTCCACTGTTGAGACAACAGGGTTGTTTACCACCTTTTTTTTTTTTTTTAAATTTACACAAGCACAAAACCTGCCTACATGCAACATACTGAAAATGTGAGCTGATATGTTGAGGTTTTTGTGATGATATTAGGTGAACATTGTTAGCTAATGCCTAGACAAGCAAAGGATATTGTTTTATCATTAACATTGTTTTATTTTTCAGTTAACTAGCACCACTCGTAAATGGAATGGTGTTAAAATACACTACGCATATTGCAAATTTTCTTCTTCTTTTTAAATAAAAAAAAAAAAGGAGGAAAATTAAAAAGTGACCAATATGCACAAGACTGAACAGAAGTAATGGCAGTCAGAGTCAAAATACGAGCAGTGACTAGCAAATAAGGAACAAAAAAACAACAAAAAAAAAAAAAAAAAAAAAAAAAAAAAAAACCCAAAAACCTTCAAATTCAACCTTTTTCTTTTTTGGTCCAAGCATATACTTGGGACAGTAGGACACAGCATGATAAGAGCCTTTCCGATTATTGCAGGTGCACTGAAGTGAATCTAAGTTTATGACGGGCAAGAGCAGCCTGGCTCCTGCGCAGCACAATGGTAAGAACAACAATAAACACCCTGGAGTGGGAACTTTACGCCTTTCCTGTTGCTCCTGGAATGTAACAGTCCATTTCAACTGGACCCAGGACAAAGCCCTGAGGCATGCCACATTACAATCCTCAATTATTACAGGCGCTGGAGACATTTCCCGAGCTTTGGATCGCAGTGGAACAAAAGTCCATAATCTCTTCAAACAAGACAAGACCGCTGAACACAGGTACTCTTCGTGGTTTTGTATATATAAAAAAAACCCTTAGGTGGCATTTACGGACTAGCTGTAACTCTGGAAGACATCCATTTAAAAAAAACAAAAAACAAAAAAAAAAAACAAGAAGTGGACAGAGCTCAGCTCATGTGGAATGCATGCACACTGGAATGTGATGGATAGCTGTACAAAATAAATATATGCTCATGTTCAGTGTAGGTTCTAGTTCAAGAAGAAGAAGATGATGATGGGTTTCTAGCGATGCTAAAAGAAGAAGAAAAACACGTTACAGCTTATCATTTTGCTAATGCAGACCTGCTCATTTAAAGTCCAGGCCTTAATTCCCTGCTCGAATCACGACAAAGCTCTCGTGGAATGTTCCATTTGGCGCGCCCTTGAATGAGCCATGTAGCTAAAAACCCTGCGGGACGGAAACTCCCGCAGGTTCTAACGAAGCAGCACTGGTTCAGATTGCATTGGCATCATGCTTAAAAAAAACAAAAAAACAAAAAAAAAAACCACAAACGACAACAAAAAGTACGTGAATGTCACATGTAGGCTAGCTTAGCCAAGTAGTAGTTCAGTGGGTTTTTTTGTTTGTTTGTTTGTTTTTTTTTTGTCGCACCTGCATTAGTGGTGTGTTAATTATAATCCGATCAAAGCCACCTGAGGGTTTCGAAGCACATCTACCAATCAGGGTCCATTTTTGGGGCAGATGTCATGGAATCCAACGTCACCTTTTCATCTTTAAAACACTACTTACAATGAATTGACCAAGGCAGCTTTCCTTCACATAAATAACAATGTAATGTACATTCTTAAAAAGCTTAAAAAAAAACAAAAAAAAAACAAACAAACAAAAAAAGAAACGTATCCACAGATGATGGCTAACACATCTAAAGGGACTGCTACATGAACACTACATACACAGAGATGTGGTGTTTAACTACACTGAGTCTTAATGTCGTCCATTTGTGGAGAGTCTTATTTTTGATTATCACGCTTTGATCCCTGTTGTACGTGAATATACTTACAAGTTTAGACAGTTTTTTTTTTTGTTTTTTTTTAAACTTTTTTTTCCTTTATAACAGAGCTTTGAAAAGAATCAAGGCAATAACGATGAAATTGAGAAGAATACAGTAACTAATCGAGTGGCTGATCCTGTGCTAGTGAGGAAATTGGGTTTGTGTGTCAAGTGTCAGGTTTGGTTTCATCTCTGAGACCGTGTGTGTGTGTGTGTGTGTGTGTGTGTGTGTGTATGTATAGACAGGCAGCTTTGTGATGGACTGATTGGAGAGCCTTCAGAAGGCTTAAGGCCCCTGAAGGGACCGTGGTCCATTTCATGGGTATGAGGGAGCTCCTGAAGAGGGCGAAGGTCAGGTGTCGTCGTCCGTGTCCTCGATCAGGACTTTGGTGTCTCGCATTTTTGATCTGAGCAGGAAAGAAAGAAGAATAGTTAGCATGAAATCCGATATAACAATAAAGTGAAGCAGAGTGTGGTATATAAATGAACCAGGGCGGGGAACAATCATCTCTGGATAGTGCTCCACTCCGAATATTCGTTTGTGTATTTGTATTTAAACCGGAAGTGGGTAGCTATACACAGGATGATGATAATGAACACTGTAAATGCTTCACTGAAGTTACCGTTAAAGAATGGAGTCTCATTTGTCCTGCAGGTTTTAGATCTAGCTCACATGAAATGAAAAACCTCCTACTGGTATCTGTATCTGTATTACACACACAAACATATGAATATACACCGGTGATGTAAAGGTGCTCGTACTGGGAGGCGAGGCGAGGTCGTCTCAGCGACATGCTGTAGCTCCTCTTCCAGCTCTTCTTGCCCTGCCGGTTCCTGACGCCGTCCTCCTGGTCCATCATCTGCTCCAGCAGCGTCTGGTCGTCGGCGTTGAGCGGGGCCACCGAGATGTCCCGCACCGCTCGGAACTCGCCGCAGTTGTTCAGATGCTCGTTCTCCAGACGGAAAAAGTTCCACACGAAGCGTCTGGTGATGACGGAAAAGAGCGAAGGTACGTGACACACTTGAAAAACCAGTGGCCAGGTTCTTTAACATTAACTTCACATAGATGGCTACGTGAGTGTGTGTGTGTGTGTGTGTGAGAGAGTGAGAGAGTGAGAGAGAGAGAGAGAGTCATGACCTTTGTCAAATACTACTGTGGGGGGGAGGAAAAAAAAAAATCAGATTTTCTCCTAATTTGGTTGGCTTCTGGTTTTATTTATTTATTTATTTATTTATTTATAGCTTTTTGGCACTACAGTAAAATAACGTGTTTTTAATACAGACTAAATTAAACAGACGGGTTTATGATCATTAACGCCTTCCAATAGTTTTCTAATGTAGCACATTGTCTTTGCGCCCTCAAAAAAAAAAAAAAAAAAAAAAAAAAAAAAAAAAAAAAAAAAAAAAAATCAGCAATTGTTTGAGAATGTTTCCACTACGAGATATTTTCTCTCGATGCATCTAACCGCAAGATGACCGTGTGTCAGCGTTTCCGCAAACCTTCTTATGTAACGTGTGGCGGTGCTTCTCACCTGAAGACCTCCAGTGGCGCGAGAACGGTGGCCAAAATGTCAGAAATGGAGGGGTATGAAGTCAGCACCCCGAGCGAGAGAGGAATGGTCCAGGCAAAGCGCAAGAGCACATCTTCTAATATGGCACAATAATAGTAAGCCTGGTGTGAAACGAAGAAGGAAGGAGCAGTTAGAGGTGGAAAATCGTACTGTATTTGGAAAAAAAAAAAAAAAAAAGATTCAAAACATGAAGTTCTTCGCTCTACTGTACTTGAAGAATACGTCAAACCAGTTACCTCTAGTAACCAACAGGTCCTTTTGTTTAGTAAGCTCTTGTGTTGTTACATTCCAGCCATATACCAGCCATATTACAAAGCAAACTGACTGAAAGTATACGCGAATGAATTGCTGCCACTGAGTGTTTTGCTTACTTTCTGTGGGTAGACGATCTCCTCGCGGAGAAGCGTGTTCTCCCCAGCGTTGCGGTCGAACAGACCCCAGTCCATCTTCAGGTCCCAGATGAGCGTGTAACAGGAGTTGATTATTGAGCAGGCGATCAGCAGGTAGAAGAAAATGTCCGTGTCGGAATGGTTGTCGGCTGAAGAAGAGCGGCGGATCAAAACGTCACTCATTTTTTTTTAAAAAAGGGCTCAAATAATTAATCGTGATGATTGGTCACAATTACTCGCTGTTCCAAGGCACACTGAAAGACGCCGTATGCATTGCGTAGGTTTTGCCATTTCCCAAGGTTTCATACTTGGACTACCGTTTCTCGTCTAACGTGACGTTGTGGATGAAGCACTCACCTTTGTGGGTCGTGTAGAGTGCCGCGAAAATCACCACGAAGAAGGTGGTTGAGTATTTGCCAGCGTTGACTAAGTGAGGGAAGGCGCGCTTCGTGTCTCTGTAGCGCCTCAGGCACTGCACGAAGCGGAACCAGGCTGGCAGGCACTGGATGACGGCTCGCACGCCGTACGAATACGTGTTGCATGTACCTAAAGGATTAAATAAATTAAATGAATGAATGAATGAATGAAAGAATGAACGGCAGCCACAGAGATACACATCTTCATCGTCCTCAAGATCGTCATCCTTATCATACAGCAAGCAGCTCGCTGTCGTTAAACATGAATAAATGATTCAAAACCATTCCAAATAAATAAAGAGGTCACGCAATGTCTTAAACTAGAGAAGAGAAGATATTCTCTTCAAGGGTCTGTTTGGAAATGTTATGCTCTTTGGCAGCCTTTCGTGACATTTGTAGAAAAAAAAAAATCGGAAGCAAACAATGTAATCCCATAATATGCTGTAAATCCCTGTATATTTATTACTTACTAATTTATTTCATGTACTTTATCTTTGTTTAGGTGAATATACGTAAGGTGACTGGTCTAACTTAGGGGAGGGGTGTGTGTGTGTGTGTGTGTGTGTGTGTGTGTGTGTGTGTGTGTGTGGCTTTTTGATATACGGGGTCGATGTTGGTCGTTTGTATTTTGTTTGTTCTTTATACACGCTGAAAATGTTCAATAAACGGACCTTGATCGAAACTATTCCAAATAATCGGCTTCAGGATTTACCACTACTAATCACAAGGTCATCGTAGGACTTCAGCCAGTTCAGCTCCACGCTGTAGAAGCAGATCAGGTACTCCAGGTCCATGAGGACGACGGCCAGCGAGTTGAGCTGATCGGCCAGCCAGAAATCAGCAAAGCCCACTCTGTGGAACGGAGCGGTGACCACTCGGAACTGAGCGGAACAGGACAAAGAGAATAATAAGAATAATAATAAGAATTAAAACTTTTTTTAAAAAGTTTATGCTTTATAAGTAAAGCATTATATAAGAACGATCAGATAAGAGTAACAAATCACGAGAATGCCATTTTAAACCATTACAAACGATCTACTTCTACTTCATCTCAGAAACGTCCAGAAAAGAAAGTGGCACAGAACGAGAAATGGGAATTCAGTCTAACTGCACGATTGCGAGTGCGATGTTGCTTTTACACGCCAGTTCTATGAACAAGAAACCGATCTCCAGTACGTGAGAGATTTCGGACGCAACAGACAAGTGCTTTGTTTGTGTAAATGCTATTTGAATTTAAATGCTTAAATGTTTATTTCTGATCCACTAGCAGATCCTGAAGAACTCGCTCAGCTGGCCAGCTTGCTCACGTTGATTTCCCAGTTAAAGGTCTTTCGGTGTGTTTGGCGCTCCAGGCGTTCGTAAATGTATCGTTTGCCATGCCATAGTTTGCTTCTTGATTTATTTTCTTCTCCTGATTCAACCGACTGAAATATTATTTTGTTCATCACTAACACTAGCCAAGGTTTCCAGGTTCCGTGTCATCTGTTCAATCTCAGACATGTCTGGAGGTTTACACAGTGACATCACTCACCGAGTCCTTACACAACACTCCCTGAATCTTTATTTGATTTTTATTTATTTATTTTTTTTTGCTTTCAATGGAACTGCTGAAGAAGTTTCACATTTATAAATTAAACTCCATTTACACTTTTCAAGTTCGCTGAGCAGGCGGTCATTTTTAAAGACATTCGCGCAGGACGAAGCGCGCGCGTGGAGCGTTCAGGCTCTTACCAGCAGCTTGAGGAGCCAGAAGCGGGATTTGTAGTAGCATGTCTTGAAGGGGTTGATGAGGAAAAGCAGAAAGAATCCGTAGAGTGCCAGAGGACAGGCTTGAATCGGGATCTTTAAGGAATCGGAGAAGAGGCAGGACAGAATGCTGACGCACCACAGCATGCCGAGAAAGCCTGCGATCTGAAGAAAAATAAATAAATAAATAATTTTTTTTAGAAGTTTTAAAAGAAGTAAAACACTTGACGACCCGTGCTGTTATTGGCACCAGCAACGCCACCTCTCTCGTTGATTATTTTCCTGTAACGGCACGTCCCAGAGTGTTTTTATTCCTCGGCGACCGTGACAGCGGCGCTGCTTTAGACGTGGAAACTCACCTCGAACAGGTGCTGGTGCGAGAGGTTGTTGCGAGGGTTCAGCTCAAAGATGAGCACGTGATTGACGCCCGCCTGCCTCCAGCCGTACGTGTTGATGCCCAACAGGAAGAGGAACTCGATGAGCAGGAAGCCGCCCCGGTAGATCCGCACCAGCGGCCACACGTACTTTGGGAGCGGTTCGGAAGTTGGCAACAGTTTTGCTATTCCTTCAGACAAGAAAAGAGTTTTCATTTCAATGAATATACATACACAAAAAAAAACGACTATCTTACAACGTAAGAGTTTTTAAACAGACAGTAAATCGCGTAGCGGCAGAGAAAGTGTTTCATTACATACTAAGGAACATGCTAGAATGGTGTTTCATGTTATTTTTTCCCAACATACCATACATTTAACACAATAAAATACCCAAAATCAAGATTTAGGCCAGAGTACATTTGAATCTAAACCCTACAGAGATGTATATCCTCCTCATGCTCTCAGGGACGCTGTAAGGTGTGTAGGTTCTCCACCGTTACAACGTCTACAGCACGTTTACGCTTTCTCTCTAACCGCAACTCCATGATTTATTTATTTTCCTACTTGCGAGGTTATATGGGCCGTACCTGTGATGCTGATGGTGACCATTAATACAATGAAGACTCCGCAGTAAAGTCCGACTCTGAAAGTGGTCCACGCCGGCGCAGGCTGGAAACGGAAGAGAGATAATCAGACGGTCACTAACGGACACAAACAAGCAAAAGCACAGAGAACTGAAGCAGGTCTATTCAGACTGTTGCCGCAATTTATGCTGTCAAATGTTGAGACGTCGAAGCGTTTGTAGGAGCAGAAAAACTCTTGGCCACAGCTTAATTTTGCGTCTTTTTTGTCAGCCACAGTGATGTCTGCTGTGATACTGGATGAAACGCAGCACTGCTCTGAACCCCAGCTCTATGCCATGGATCTCTCACCTGTGCTGCGCCTAAAGGAGGCACTCGAAGCCTCTTCATGGCTTTCTGCCTGTCGCCGCCTTCCAGTTCAGTGGTCACCAGGGCCTGGAGGAATAAAGAGGAAGAATCTCAGATGAAGCCGCATCTCGTTATGAAGCCTTGTTATTAACCCTCTTCTGTTCTCGTACCTCTGTCTCAGAAATGAGCTGAGTGATCTTCTTGCAGGTGTAGAAGGGCGCCACCTCGACGTGAGCGACCCGCCAGTCGGCCCCTCGCGCCGTCTCAAAGATCTTATCATGCTTCTTCAGAATCTTCCGGAAACCGGTGAAGTTCAGGTTCTGTACGAGAGGAAATGATATATTTCACACTTTCCAGAACAGCTGGCGTTAATTTGATGCAGGAGGAGGAAAGCTGAGCTGGCGGAAACGGAACGCGTGGAAGGAAGGAGGAGGACGCTGCTGGCTAAAAGAGACTGCATAACTGAAGTATGAAATAAGTTAAAAATAAGATCCACTTGCGTTTTAAATGATTCGGGAGAATCCACAAGCACGTGAAACGCTACAAGCGAGATAAAGGTGGTGTATGGGAGGTGTGACCTGGTAGTTCTGCAGCAGGATGAGGCTGAGGTAGAACTCGCTGAAGGCCAGCTGCAGGTCCTTGATGTTGCGGTGTTTGCAGCGCTCCTGCTGGGACAGGTGGAAGACGGCGCGGCGGCGGGGCCGCAGGCCCGGGGCGCGGCTGCTTTCGCGCTGGGCGTCCAGAGACGACTGCAGCTCGTTCTGCAACGTGGCGAAGCGCCGCTGAGCCTCGGCCAGTTTCTCTGCACGGGGGCAGGGGTAAAGACAAAAAATATTAGCTTCGGAAAGAACGATGGACTGATGAGATAGCATGCTACATGTGAAAACATTATCTGTGGGTTCTTTGTGGTTGCAAAATGAAATTCTGACACTAGTAGACCAGAATTCTGAATATTTTAAAATCTGACTAGTGGTCAAAATATATATGCAAGATCATTTTTAGCAGGAAGACACTGAAATTGTGGTCAGATTCTGTTTTGGATATGTTCTGTGGCTAAGCTATATAGTTTGTTGGCTATAAAGCACTTTATTAGGTACATCTACCCAGGTCCATCGATCATACTGTGCATAGAAACAGATGGTCAGACAGATGTTGTGTGTGTGTGTGTGTGTGTGTGTGTGTGTGTGTGTGTGTGTGTATATATATATATATATATATATCTATGGGCCACAAGTGTAGCTACAAGGCAGAAGCTAAGAGCGTACTGATCCGTGTCTGTGAGAAAGAGTGTTCTGGATTTCCAATGTGCCATGTTTACATTCGTGTACCTGAATAAAACGTGTTGATCTTGGCCAGCTCCTTCTCGCATGTTTGGAAGAACTTCTCCTCGAACTTGGCGTAGTATCTCTTAACCGTGTCTTCGTCTGTGACTAGAGACAGACACAGAGACAAGAGACAGAATGCAAGAGTGAGAACGAGAGGTGACAAATGGGGACGGGGATTAAAGCTTCTCCCTCCGTTGCAGTCCAAACGTCTTGGGTTTGTGCATATTTGTGAGCTTGCCCACTTGGAGCTGCGATGTAAGCAGCCTGTCCTCTCCGAGAGTGTGTGTAACGCTGCTTCCATAGTTACGCAGGCAAACACGCCGCAGTGGGAACGTCGCCGGGGGAATTCTCTAACTGAACCGAGCATCTCTGCGCTGCAGGAAAAAAAAAAATCCATCGGTGGTGATATTGTGGTTGCACTGTATCAATATGGGACGGTGCTATAAATATAACATCGCAATAAACATCATAGTAAAGAACTAGCAGGAATCGTTTGGGGAAAACTTTCAAAAGAGCCTTAACGCTGTTGACTGTAAACACCATGTTGCCAGAGAGATGTAGGTGAGTGAAATTTGCCTCGAGGGGCAGAAAAGTCGAGAGCAGGGCCCACGTCCAGACGGCCAGGCGCTGAATCACTGTCTGCACGAGTGACTAACAGTCGAAGTCGCACACAAATAACAAGTCCGTCTAAAGATTTCGGTTTGGGGGAAAAAAAACAAAAAAAACAATGCAGCAACCACATCATCCAAAGCGTCTTTGTTAGCTGACACTGTTTCAGCCCTGATGTCAAGACGAAACCAAATGTCAACATAATACAAGTATAAATTGATTATTAAAATTGTTTGTGCTAGCTAAAGCAGTAGCTGTTACTATAGAAACGATAACATGTCAGAACAAGAAACCTTTCTTGTTGATTTGCCTTGTAGCCGGGACTGCTGACTGAACCATACTGACCAATCAGAATCGACAATTCGACATTAAATAATAAACACAAAACCTTAAGAAAAAAAAATTCAACTTAAGCACTTAAATGTGCGGAACACTACGAGCAAAATGACGTAAAACAGTTTGGCCGATTGCTGAGAAAGTAGTTGCTAACCTCGAATGTAGGAGATCAGCCAGCCTGTTAAAAAAGTTAGCGTTTTTTTTTCATAAAAATTTAGTAAAATAGCAAAATTAAGTCTACTTCTTTATTCTATAAATATACGAATCAAATCCAAGTACGCACGTGACGGATTAGACCCGAAGTTTAGACACGATGATGAAGTGTGATTGAGTAAATCATACTTGAGTAAATCTGCGATACGGAGAAAGCTGAGTAAATTTAATGTTTAACTGTTAACTGTTCTTTTAAGCTACTTGTCATGTAGACAAATCATTTCTCCTTCCCAGATAAGACTTAAGAACACTGAACTGCAGAGCGAAGTGTGCGACCGCTCGATGCGACATGTCAACTTATCAACGCGTTCTTATCATTAATGCCCGTTATCGCTGATAAGGAGTGTGCGTAAACAGCCTGGGTAAACAAGCCGAGGGAGAAATAATCGACCTGAGGCCAGGGAAGGTGATAGTTAACCTCTTAGCACGTCTGCTAAGAGCGCAGTATGCTTGCGTGACTGGGTGGTGTTGCAATGAGCTGACAACGAAGGTCCATTTCAGCAACAGCTTTCAAACAACAACAACAGATTTTACATCCTAATTTTTTTGTCTTAATAAATTTTCTGATTTTCTCGGCACTTATACTCAACACTGAGTCTTCGATTACTTCATTGTTCAGGACTTTTAATTATTTTAGCATTAGTTATTGACGACTCACCTTAAAGGACTTTTTTTTTGTGCCTTTTTCTCATCAACCCCTTACCACAAGAGCGTAAAATACAAAACAAATTCAAAATACAATAAAGAAAAGAAACAAAAAGTGATTAATAACATTCATAAACCGTTGTATAAAGTTTCGTCATTAAGTATGAAACGAAAAAGCAATTAAAAAAAAAAAAAGAATGTTATTTAAGTTTAATTTATGTTTGGTGCAAAGAAGAGTGGAAAAAATATGTTATGAAAGTTATTTAAAGTTTCATCATTATGTTTGAAGCAAAAAAAGGCAATGAAAAAAAAAAAAAAAAAAATCATGAATGTTAAGTGCCAAAAATTATATTTGAAGCAAAAAGGCCATGAATCAAAATACATTTTCTGAAGTTGTTTAAGTTTCATAATTATGTTCAGAGCAAAAAGACCATCACTTTATTTCAGCAGCAAATTCAGTTAAAATCATCAGGTTCAAATCTGGTCACAAATGGTACAGACAACCCCAGAATTATTGGCCACATAATAAAAATTAATATATATAACTAATAATACAGGCAATTACTCTCACACTGTATGACCAAAAGTATGTGAACACCTGACCATCACACCCATATGTGCTTGGTGAACATCTCATTCCAGATCGAGTCCCCTTTTGCTCTTTTGTTATA
>CM074977.1:25096851-25111959 GCA_037576825.1 Pangasius krempfi
GGGCTCTGTGCAGGACACTCGAGTTCTTCCACTCCATCCTTCACACACCATGTCTTCATGGAGCTCGCTTTGTGCACGGGGGCATCGTCGTGCTGGAGCAGGTTTGAGCCTCTTAGTTCCAGTGAAGGGAAAATGTAACGCTACAGCATACAGAGACGTTCTGTACAATTGCGTGCTTTCAACCTTGTGGCAACAGTTTAGAAGGTCCACATATGGATGTGATGGTCAGGTGTCCACAAACCTTTGGCCATATAGTGTATTGAGCTTATGTGCTGCTGAAACATTGCGGTAATGTTAAGACCTTTTTTTTTTTTCCAAATTTAAGTGTCAAGGTTTTTTCAGCATCAAGCCCCTTCCTGCAAGGTCGAAGATGCTTGGAGATATGAAGCCTCCTCAATGTACACTTTTATATTAGTACTATCATTACTGGGTTTTCAAATGACCCGAGGTTACTAGCTAACAGCTCCAAAAACATCTGCAAATCTGGACTTGCCATTATTACTCGAGTGGCAGTTGAAACATTTGTTTTTACTAATCTTTACAAATGATCACAAATTCAATATTGAGTAACTGTGGCCCCAGCAGGCTGAATCCGAGTAACAGAAAATAAATAGAGATGCAGAAGTAGTAGCTGGAGGTGAAGTAGTGTTCTGGGATATTCTTCTAGACAAAAGATTCACTCCAGATTACACAAGACTTTGTCGAAGCTTTGAAATGTGGCCCTAGTCCAAATCAAACACAGCTTGTGATGTTTCTCTCAGCGTTAGAAACAGAGGATCATGGGAACTGAGCCACAGGTTTGGGTAACCCTCTGTGTGAAGCCTGCAAATGGGTCAGTTTGTCTGGACTCGGGTGTGTTGAAGCCCCGGAGGTAACACACACACACAGCTCGATTACCCTAGCGCCATGGGCCTGGAGCAACTGCTTTCTCACGCAGCCGGACAGCAAAGGCTGCAAAGGCCTCTGGGAAATGTTTGTGATTTGCTGCAAACCCTGAAGATCTTCTGAATGAGACACATTCAACCAGCAGCTCCAGTACTAGCAAGAGTATTAGTAATAGGGTCGTATAATATCACGCTATTTGTTTAAGACAATTTTAAGTATCGCTCCACTCTTGGCTGCAAACCTTTTTTTTTATCCCCCCACGACGCTCATGAGGTAACGTTTGGTCCGCCAGACTCGGCAGACGAATTGAGAAACCCCTCATCTTGAGGGTGAAATTTTGAGCACATGATCTCAGCCTCAGTCTGGCCGACGCTGTTATAATAACGGGCGTGATTTTGCGCCCAAAAGTCTCAAAATGAGGGGTTGAGGCTGGCAGACACCGCCACGATTGGTCCTCTCGAGCTAACGTCACCTCTGTAGCCGCCGTTACGCTGCAGCTTCATCTTTACAGGTGCTAGCGTGCTCGAAATCCACAATAATCACCATTAGGTGCACTTAACCAACACCCCTAAAAAGAGCGTAAACAGACAGAGAAAGCAGATTACTGTTATTTGCAGATAATTACAACCGACTCGAGCCCACGTCTCTGAGGAAGCCTGAGCTCAGTGTGAGGGGGAGTGTGGCTTTCTGGCAGCTCAAATGGAGGAAAGAAAAACAAACCAAAAATGGCGACAGCATCACGACAAGAATCTGGGCATGATGCCTGAGCGCGCGCGTATGTGTGTGTGTGTGTGTGTGTGTGTGTGTGGGTGTGTGTGTGTCTCGGAGAGAGAGAGTGTGTGTTCAAACTATGCGTGTGCCAAAATTATTTCGATCTTCATATTTTAATAGCTGCCTAACCATTATTAAGACCCCCCTCCAGAGAACATATCTAAACAAACAGCAATCATGAAGGCCAAGGAGTTAGCAAAAGAAAGTTCTGGAAAAATATCAATCGGGGTTTGGTTATAAAAATAAATAAATAAATAAATCCCAACCTTCGAAACATCACACAAATCATCAATAAATTAGTAAACAACTGTGACTCTGTGATGCTGCCACCACCATGCTTCACTGAGGAGAAAGATGTTCTCAGTACTGTGCTGTGTTTCTGCCAAATAAAAGTTACGTTTTGGTCTCGTTAAATCAGAGAAGCTTTTTTTTGTCCCCCCTCACGTTTGTTGGGTCTCCATATTCAAACGCGGAGTTCATTCTGTAAAGCCCAGCTTGGAGTGTGGAGTGTCTGGGTTATGGCTGTGGATCTCTCCAGCTCATTCAGAGTTTTTTTTCCCCTGGTACTCTTTGCACATACGAGCCCCTGTGTAAAGTTCCTACAAACCTGTAATATGCCTTGCAGCAGATAGTGCTGTTATAGAAAGCTAAACATCTTCTGACCAATCAGAAACAAGAACTCAACAGTGCTGTGGCATAACTATGTATTTATTGCCTTGGATGAGCTGTCCTTCCTTTTTTTTTTTTTTGCTAACAGTAAAGCACAGCTGTTTGCAATGAGCCATGAAAATATTCCACTTAGGGTAGCATCTTTTTTTTTTTTTTTTTCACTTAGTCGACATGACTAAGCACAACATGTTTTGCTCTTCAGCAAGGGGGAAAGAAAAAATAAAAATAAAAGCCTTGGTGCAACGGCTTGTGGTGCAAAGGCTTGTGGTGTGTGTGTATATTTGGATCTATGCTTTGAAGGATAGCATGAACATGACTGGTGCCTTCTCTGCACTCTTTCCAGCTTACAGGAGCAAATTTGCAAACGAGCATGCCATAAATGAGACTGAAAGTCAGTGAGAGCGGCTGCTCTGCTGCCAAGAACATGTCCGCGCATTCTTCCCGTGACACAGACAAAGCAGGCGGAATTCCCAGAACAGTACTGACCTAGCGAGTAATTTGGAATCGGGCTTTCAGACGTGAATGATGACAAACACGAGATTAATGTCGAACGTAAATAATCATCGGCTATGTGTAATATGTAGAGGACAAGGCCAACACCTGAAGGTCAAAGCTGGCAGGTGAACAATAATCAAAGTGCATGCTGATAATCTGTAACGCCGTACGCCGCATTACTCAACCAGCACGACGTTCCTCATCGCCGGACGCTTGGAGGAAAACAATCTGCTTTGGAGTGACAATATTAACTCCGCCCCCATGACACCATCCTGCTGCTGATTACTTTCCTACAGCTGATCATCGCCCTGGGAACGCCGTCCGTTCACAGCAAAGCATGGTGGTGGTAGCATCGTGTGGAGCCTCAAAACCGATGGCCTCGTGCTTGCTTCTCTGACTGCAGAGTCATGTTTTATAAAAAAATAAAATAAAAATAACGGATGCCACGTATAACGTTTAGTGTGTTCGGGTCACAGATGTTTATTAAGGAAAATATTTTCATGGTGATTTTGCCTCATGTTTCAGATTGTTGTCTTTAACAGTATGGAGCTCTTTTTTTTTGTTTTTTAAAAAAAGATAAATTGTAAAACACTTATGTTTCACCTTTTTTTCCCCCCAGTAAAAAAAAAACTAAACAAAAAAAACAAAACAAAACAAAACAAAACAAAAAAAAAACACACACACACAGGGGATGCAAAGTTTCACCTTTAACTGGGGGGAAAAAAAAAAAAAAAAAAAAAAAAAGTTAACTATCTATCAGGGTTAAATTTTTTCTTACTGTTGTCCAACTTTATATTCACTAAAAACAGTCACAGGTTTTATCAAACTGAAACAAATTAAAATGTGAGTAAACTTTCACCAAAGTAAAAG
Source organism: Pangasius krempfi (assembly GCA_037576825.1). Lineage (NCBI taxonomy): Eukaryota > Metazoa > Chordata > Actinopteri > Siluriformes > Pangasiidae > Pangasius > Pangasius krempfi. The sequence goes on from CM074977.1 coordinate 25,100,542, forward strand.
TCTCACCTTCGTTACCAGGAAGCTCTTTTGTATTTTTTTTTTTTTTTTTTTTGGGATAAAGATTTTTTTTTTGTTGTCTCCCCGGTTTTTTTTTTTTTTAATTTCTATCTCTTTTTTTTTTTGAAACAAAGTAAATATAATTATAGAGAAGACGACTCGGACTAAACGGGATTAAGAAATGAGCACCTCATAAGAACAGCCATCATCCTGCGCCATTTCTTGCACGAGTGAGAGTTTAAAAATAAACGCTTATCACGCCGTAAGCTGTAATTTGAAGGGGACGAACGCGGCTCAGACTGAGAGCAACTGGACGTGCGTGTGCAGTTACGAATATGCCGAATGTGCCGTTTAATTACTCCGTTACTTCCTCTTCCTTTTGTTTCCTTCGCACTCTATTGAATTTTCCGTCATCGACTTTAAAAACGCGAGCGAACTAATTTAGGCTGATTTAAAATAAAAAGATATTTAAACATGGATTATATGTTAAATGCAAATAAAAGAACATTGGATAAAATCAAAAACAAGGCCAAAAGAAATTTGGTTTAAAGGTTTTAAAAAAAAACAAAAAAAACCACACACAATACATAATGAAATTAAATTTTAATGTAAGAAACGTAAATAGTAATGTATTACGTAAACTTTTAGGGATATGTTCGAAGTTGAAAAATGATTTGAAAAAACGATTAAAAAAAAATTAATGGATATAAAATTAAATCTAAGGATATATTTTTCGGTGTAGCCGGACGGACAGCAACAAACAGAAACTCAAACGCAGCGAACACGTCAGTGTTCGAGGGTTTGCATCCGAGACAAAAAAAACGAGCGCGTGACCGTTTAGCTCGCTGTATTTTTGGCCGCATGACTGCGCCAGGCGAATGAGATTGTATCTGTATTCGTGTTAAAAGAGGTCCTAATATGCAAAGCGCTGACATGGCTATAGGTGGAATACAGGCTTGATAAAAGTCCTGCTTCCTTGAACACGTAAATAGATACCGCGTCACTATCTGCTGTTTCTTACATCCTGTTTACATTGTGAGTGAGAACCGACAACCTGCACGCCTTTCTTCCTGCTGCTACGCCGAAGATCTCAGCGAAGGCTTTCGTACTGTACACTGTAATGCTCTGTGCTGAGTTCCTGATGGGAGAAGGAAAGGGACGTCCCTCCTCTGAGCTGCTTAGCAACCGGGAGAAATCTCTCTAGGTTTTCGAATGAGCTTGTTGTTTCTCAGTGAAAGCGACCCAAGCCGGCAGTGATGTACGTCTCCCTTAACCAACGCTCAAATTCGATTGAAACTCGGAGCTAAACCATACCCTCACAGCAAGTCTGTTTTCATTTACCCCATCTGTACAGTACGCATGCGTCCTAAGCCTCAGGAGGCCTCAAGTGGCTCTAATTTAACAGAAGTAGAGTATTCTACCTTTCCTTGTTGCTGGGGTGGTGAAGGAATAAACCCCGTGTCGGGGCTGAGGTTGATTATTTTCCTCCATCTGCACATTCTGAAATGTTTCATTCCTCTCATACCACAGCAATTTGCCTACGATTACGTCCTCTGTTTATTTTAAAAACATACTTTTTATCCACTTAGAGTTACTTCTTATGTTACTGAACATCCGTGAAACAGGTTACGCTCGTACCCTCGCTTTCTCTTGAAGCGATGCGTAAAACGTAAGGCAGAAAAAAAATACAGGTTGTTACCAGAAAACTTGAAGGCCCTCCGTCCTGAACCGTTGTTCTGCGTGTATTTGTTGTCTGTGTGCACTGTGTCCTAATTTGCGCTACATGTCGTCCACTGATTAGCTTCGTTATAGCTACACGGAATGGTGCGAAAAACAAAAAACATCCAGTGAGAGGAAGCTGTGTGGGCGGAAACGCCTGGGTGATGAGTGAGGTCGGAGGAGACGGGCCAGACCGGATCCGGCTGAACTCAAACGATCGCGCTTTTACAACCGTGGTGAGCAGAAAAGCATCTCAGGACGCAAACCCTGACGCGGATGGATGAGCTACGGTAGCGGAAGCTCGCGGAGATCACGCTGTGTCCTCGTTCTGAACTTTGGCGTGGACGTTAACGGAACCTGTATCTGCATGAGTTTATACAATACGCTGCTGCCACGTGATTGGCTGACTGGATAACTGCATGACGTTACAGCTTTACCTCCGACTGTTACAACGTGCTGACACTGGAGACTCCTTCCATAAATGTTAAGCCAACTTCTTCTCGCAGAAACCTTTACCATATCGTTTATTGTGTTTGGTTGGGTTTTTTTTTTTGTTTAACGTCAAAACAGATGTTTCAATTCGTTCGTTGTTATAACGATAAGGTGATCGGGGTAAGAGAGACTTCATCATGGCTGGGGTGTAGAGTTATTCAGTAAAACTCGTACTGATATTTAATACTGATACTTTGATATTTACCCTCAATCGATGGAGCCTGGTCCTGGGCGGAGTACAGCATCTCCTTAAAAGCCTGTGGAAGCAAGAGGAGAAAAAAAATAAATACCATGAGACACGGTTTCCAGCGTTCACGTTACACACCAGCAGGTGGGCTGAGGAATACGGGAACCGAGCCACGAGAGCTCAATTCACCGAGAGGAGAAGAGGAACTGTCTAGCTAGACAGAAGGAGAGGAAATGGAAGATAATAACAGTGTTTCAGCGCATTTCCATTTGCCCAAAGAGACATAACAGTCATCCAGAAATCCACACCGAAATAGATACGTTAAAATAACCCAAGAGCTGGAACAAGTGCGTTGTGTTAAATAAGAATGTTACTCTGATGAACTGGGCTAGAGAGGCCAGTGTGTCCATTTTATTCATGACGACGTTCCCCATATTCTCAGTGTTAACATCTTAACATTGTAAGATTGAACTAAAAAGTCTTAAGACGTTTCTACGATAAATTATATGTTTAACGATGTACTGGTTTGCTGTTGTGTTGCATTGAAAACAAACTGTAAAATAAAAGCTAAGTTTGTTGATACTTTTATTTAATGACTAGAAGTATAAGTTCCTTAACTCTGAAACAGGGGTGCAACGAATCATCGACGCAAAATTGGTTGCCAACGAATTTAGTCGTCGATTATTAGTTGCATAGGTCAAGTAGTTGCGAACAGGAAGTGACGACAAAACGTTTAAAAAAACGGGATATGGGAAATAAAAGGACCTTCTGGAAGGCGGACCTTGCTTGGCACGCGAGGACTGGAAGCGGAGTCAGACTCGCCTTGGTAAGATAGTAAGCTAGTTAGCTTGCTAGCTATGTACAGGCACAGTTAGCACGCAAGATACTAGAATCACTAACAAAAATATGGTTTGGATGTCTACTTTCAATGGCATTCGTATTAGAGTTTAAAAGAGTAATGCCGCCCATTTGTCTGACGTTTCTTTTCTAAATCATATTTACGCAGTCCGAAGAAAATTAAAGCTACATTAGACGGCTTTCTACAAAAGAAACAAACCTGTACACCGCAGCAAGCGACTGCCCTCACGGGGTAATTATGTGATAGTTCGGCAGATTAATCGACTATCAGAATAGTCGTTAGTTGAAGCCCTACTCTGAAATTAAGTGAAAAATTAACAACTTCAAAAATTTAAAAATATTTTAAGAAAAACTTTCAGGCCGTATTTTTGAACATTGATGAGCGCCTTCCAATCAGAGATCTGAACTGTTATAAAATTCATAAAAATATAAAGATACCTGCAATATCTCAGAAATGTGTATTGTGAAAAAAAATCCCAATATCTAAAAAATATATGTGGAATAATATAAATGACACTAAAAAAAATTGACTTTGTTGCTACACAGCTAGCAGGTTAGCTAGGAAGGAGGCTAGCTCAACAACGGAAATACTACACGAACAGATTTTTCACAATTTTACGAATATTGACAACAACAGAAATTGTCCATTTTTCTTGACTGTTTGTTTAACAAGTTTTTTTCTCTTTAACCTTCATAACATTCAAAACATTAAATTAGCTATTCGAACATTAGCTAACTTGGTTAAACTTAGTTCCAGGTCATTAACGGCAATAGAAATAGGCTGTAAATAAAAATATGCTTGTTGCTGTAAATGTAAATCAAAACTTGCAAAGTTCAAATAAAACACGGTAACATTAACAAACCATAAACATTAAAAATAAACCTTACTATGTATTAACTGGCGTTTTTGTTTAGCCGTTAACTAAATACCTTTGCTCTGATTGACGTTTCTTCAAGCCATGATTTTATATATAAAGGAAGTTAAATTTACAGCAATGTCCTAAATGTTGGTAACTTCCTGAACTGTGGTTTGCGGCTATAAATATTGGAGCTTGTTTTACATTTTGCGAGTTAAAAACAACAAACGTTCGATCATCGCGGGCTTCGATTAACTTATTAAATAAAAGAACTTCGGTTAATGCAGGTGTTGATTATATCGCATATTTGGATTACTATTTAAAAAAAAAAAAACATCTCTATACGCAAGTTTTGGTGTCGTGTATTTGGTTATTGCTTACGTTTATGGTTTGTTGATGTAAACTAATGTGTTAGATAACAGAAATGTGCCAGTTAACAGAATCAATAGCGTTAGCGAATATATCAGTTGATTAAATACAGGGACTTTGGTCTTTCCTGGTCAACACTCAGGACCAGGACTTGTGAATTATTTCCCTTTGTCTGGCAGTTTTCTTCAGACTTGAGCCCATTTGCACCAAGAAAGTTTTTTTTAAAACCTGTTAGTGCTTACAAGGACTGATTTTTGGTCCATCTGAAAACACTGGTCTGAGGTTCAAGTCAACTGAACTAGACCTGCAGCAATCAGGAAAACGAGTGACTCGATACCTAGAACTTGTCAAGTTACTTCCTTTTCCAGGTTTCACAACGTTGCTGACGTTGTGGTCTGCAGATAAAACGATTTTACGATTTTATACGATTTTTTTTGTACCCCAGCCCCTTTGACCGAAAGGCAAGTAAAGAAACAAGACCTAACTAAATAATACAGAAATGAAATAACGATAAATAAGACCTATAAATGAACGTGAGCATTCGATCCTCCTTTGGGAAACATTTCTACACAGCAGAAGTGACGTATAGATTTGCGCAATCGATCCGAGGTTCTGAAGGAAGTCTGCCTGTGTGAAAAAACAAACCTCTGATGATGTCACATGAGAATAAAACCAGAACTGATCATGAAAACAGACAGGAGTTTGAAGGCCAACTGTGAAACGCTGTTAGTTAGCTTGGGAAACTCCACGCTAGTTAGTTACGACGGTAAAAATCAACCTAACTTGACATTTAGAGTTAGCAATTGAGCCAAAACAAAGATATCAACTTTATGACAAAGAAAATTGTCAAGAAATATCACTGCTGGTTAGCTAGATAGCTATCCCAGCTATCGCTATTAATTCTGTAAGGTATAAAACAGTGGGGTCATGCTGTTATAGAAAAACAATCAACGATGGAGCAATCTGATGCTGTGCAATTTGAAGATGATTGTTTTCCTATAACAGGGCATGACAACGTTTTTTTTAATTTCCCAATGATTACGTGATTTGATGAATTAAAGTCCTTTTTAATCCTTTTTCGCCATACTTTTTAGCCATTTATTGTTACATTTAATATGGTAATGTGTTGCGAAACAAGTTGGTTCCATTTGTTTCTTCGCCAGCCTCTCTGTTTTTTTTTTGTCTTGATGTCACATGATCCCGAGAAACTGAAAAGCGTTAAAGACGACTTTCACGTGTCTATTTTGTAATTTTCACTGTTACAAAGCACCGCCGTTGAGACTCTCATTTATCTATCCTATAAGGGTTAATCAAATGTTTCCTCTCATCGAGCTTTTTTTTATTGTACAATTATATGGTTTGTTAAATGACGACACATTTTTTTTATAATGTGGGGCGTCCTCCAAAAAAAAAGGGCCTGTTACTATAGAAACGGTAACATATTAGGACAAGAGCATTCCTATTTTTATTTATATATAAACGTGTGTTTATATTTACAAGCATCTGTTACAGCAAAGGAATCAACACCTGACCAATCAGAATCGAGAATTCGACAGCGCCATGACATAGCTAGGGCTGTGTGACGTGAGTTAGTGAATATTTACTGTAGAAATCCGAATATCACTGTTACTAATATTATTGTTACTGCTACGTCAAAATAATTGAATTATTTCGCTGCAATTTTCGATCTAAAAACAAACTGATCGGAACGTTCGTTTTCGTTTTCACGCGCCCAACTAGCACGTGGTTCATGTTTTTAAAGCCAGTGTTAAATATCCAGGACATTAGAAGGGCGTGAGTTTATTCTCAATAGTGTAATCCAACCACGTGCTAAAGTGCAGCTAGAGCGCCACATCAGACACCGAATCCCATCACAGATCAGACAACTGCAAACTAAACCTATGTACCTACGTATCTATCGCCACCTCACCCGCAGACAACATGCTGATGCGTGTGATTTTCTTATCGGCTCGTTCCTGCGCTGTTTGCTTTCTTATCCCCGTATCATTCCGCGGCACGGACCTCGGTCAGAGGTCGACTCTTACTGTGAGGAGGATGTGAGGGATGAGCGGAAAGGCGATACGTTGACCTGATTATCCATAATCAATAGCGGCGTCAGAAGGCCGCTGAATCGGCCGCGCTCCGCACTGACGCTTGTTCGGAGGAAGTATTGACGTCGCGACAAAAAGCAGCAGAGGGATGGAGATTTAACAAGAGAGGACACGATGGGGATTCAATTAAGAGAAATCTGAAAACCTGTTTGCTTTAGTACGTTATCGTTTCTATAGCGACAACTCGAAATAATTCGCACGAACAAAATGATCTAAGGATCAACAAACAAACAAAATATATATATATAATCGCTGCTGTGGCAAGGGTTTCTCTAAGGACTTGTTTGTTTAACATGTATGGAAGGAGTCTCCAGTTTCACTATTTTGTAATAGTAAGTTTTCCTCCACAGGAAAGTCAAGACAAGACAAGCTCCTGAAACGCTGAAATTTCTCTCTACTTAAGACTTATCCTGTTTCAGAGACGTTACCTCTGACACTGGAGACTCCTTCCATAAATGTTAAATAAACTTCTCCTTACCATAACAACGATTATAGCGTTGTTGTTTTTTTTTCATTTGGAGCGCCCGCCGTACGATTCCCCGTGCGAGCCGTGACAAGTGTGTTGATATAAACCTGTGATTTGCCTCGTAGCCGGAACTAGCGTCAGAACTGCTGACCAATCAGAATCGAGAATTCGACAGCGCTGTGGTATAAAAGGTTTCACTGATTATATGTCGTGTACCGCATTTATAACCTTCAGGGTTTGTGTTGGATTACATCGAATAAAAATAATAATCCGCCCATAGGTCAGATTTGGCCTGTTGACAGAAACCAGGGTTCTGCTGATGCCAAGTCCATTTTATTTATATATGTATTTAATTAGTGTGTGTGTGTGTGTGTGTGTGTGCTTTCCGATTTTCCTGCTTGGCTGGGGAACTCTGTAAACCGACACCTTAGTTACAAGTGCAGGGAAGGTCAGCGGGAACATGGGAATGCAGGTTTCTTGTTGCTGTTTGTGATGTTCGCCCACATGTTTGCCCTGCACCGACGACGTGTTTATTAGCGTAAGCTTTTATGTAAGAGTTTACTACAGGTGACGGCTATGCGTCGTTCCCCTCCCCCCCCCCTTAAGGAACAACGTCTAAATAAGAGGAATTGCAAAATGTCTGCACTGCTACGATAACTGGGTGCACCGCCATAATCAGCGCCCACGTTATTCTCATCAAGGACACTTGACACAAATACGGCGCCGTTCTTATTCGACAGGACGTTTCTCAGATAGCATCTCTGCTCACCGTTTGTGCTTCTGAGATAAAAGCTACCGCATTCAGCAAGCCCCGTAAAGACATTCGGCTCATTATATTTATGGGAAGATATTTATGGCAGCGTCACGAGTATTCTTCTCAGCAAGAATGGGATTGGTGGAAAAGCACGGTGGCGGTAGCATTATGGCGAACGACGTCTGCCTTCTGAATTGCTGATTTGCTACACACTTGTACTCCGGATGCAAGAAATAACTGCTATTTACTATTTAATCAGTAAAAAAAAGTGTAAAAAGTAAAACGTGGGTAGTGTGTCGCAGTGTCTCCTCCTTAAGTTAAAAAGAAACCAGCGATATATTAACGGACGGTTAAATCATTAGTGGTGGTAAAGTTTTAGCTCGTCTGCCGAGAGTGACTCACGGCTACAGGAAAAGCGGTTTTTAATGCGTCACTGGAAAGGTCTGAGCGAGACGGCGCACACGGTGATGACTCACTCGCCTCGTTCGTTCGTTCGTTTCACACGTTTAGTCCAGGTTTGTTTAGGAACTGGGAATTTAAGAGTCAGTAGCTGATATTAATATTTTTTATTTCTCACTGCAAAGCAGGTGCTCGGTCTTTCATGAAACTTCCTGCGTACCTTTTGTACATCTGGATTATTACAAGCAATATCAGCCAGACTCGTTTTAGTAAGTTACTCACTATTTAGTGATCATTTTAGTTAGTCTGTAAAATTAGTGACTATTTTAACAGGTCATTTTAGTTAATTTAAGTTAATGAGTATTTCAGTGGGTCATTTTATGCACCATTATTAGTTATTTCCCTATAACTAGCTCTTCACACCCACTTTTTCTAGCCTAGATAATTAGGTATCCAAACAACTAATACATGACCGGGTAAGTATCCTGGAGCTTTCTCTAGCCAGGTGAGGATTAGTTAGTGATGATTTGTTCTCTGCGTTAACTGCAAAACAGTCTTCTCTCATATTACTAAGGATGCTACATCATATACCTTCACGGTATAACAATATTCTTCAAATTACACCTACTTCACCGCTACGCAGTCACACCCCTACTACCTGCTTTCCTCTGAGAGAGAGAGGACTAACGGGTCAGCAGGTTTAGAGACGGCAGTAATCTCATTACCCATAGGCCATTAAACCTGAAGGTGTCTGAGCGCGCTGAAGCTGCCGTGACCGAGCCAGGACCCGCCTCCAATCACTCAGCGAGCGCCTCGTAAGAACACACCCGTGCAAAAACAATTCAGTGTCGCCTTGCGTGAAGTTGTTGTTGTTTTTTTTTTTTTTTTGAAAGCCTGCGTCAACATGTTGGTGAAAGAGCACCGTTCAGGAAGCTGAACCAACACGACAGACGAGGATGTCATCATGAACAGTTGGCACAATCTGATCTAACCTGTTAGAGAAGTCGAAACATTGGATATCTGCAAAAAAAAAACAAACAAAAAAAAAAACACGGAGGCTGGCGGGTACGGTTCTGGACCGGCATTTGAGACGTACAGCGATGGAGTCAGGTTGATATGATTTCAGAAAGACCAAAGCACAAAGACTTGCTGTGGTGAAGAGGAAGCACGCTGGCCTAGTGCCCTAGGAAGGGTAGATTAGGTTAATCTACACGTTGGATTAATCATTACTCATGCGTGTGCGTGCTAGACAGATTTCAACCCCAGGAGAGGAGGAACGGTTCTTATCCGTGGTGTGATCTTCTGGAAGCTAATCATTTTGGGGGAGAAGGAAAGAAAGAAAAAAACAACAAAAAGCACCATTACGTAAAAAAAAAAAAAAAAAGCATATTAATTTTAGCTGCACTTTGGCTTCGAGAGCCATCCAAATCCCAAACCACGGCACAAAAAAAAAAAAAAAAAAAAAAAAAAAGCAGTAACAAACAACGAAGCTCCGTTTAAGCGCGAAGTAAAATTGTTTCTTGCGTTTCACATCTTCAATTTGTTGCAAACGATCGCAGTAATGATGACGACAAGCTGAATGGTTGTCATGGCGACAAAAACGTTGCGTGAGCGGTTCGAGAACCACAGTGTTATCGGTTCTCGAAAGACAAGAGCTTTTTTTTTTTTTAGCTACGCTAACAGGAAAATCATTTTAACAGAAATAAACAAACAGTCAAGTAAATAAAACAGCTTTGGAAAGAACCGCTACAGTGCAAAAGTTTGTGCGCCCCCATCGTTCGTAAATGGAAACATAAAAATGTACGGCTATTATATAACTTCTATAACAAAAAAAATCACAAAAAAAGGAGCTTGCCTTAATCTGATATATAAAATTATTAATTTTTTTTTATATACATCTATTGTTATTTAACGTTCACCAGTTCCTACTTTATAATTGAGAAATACTTCGCGAGGCCACTTTTTTGTGCTTTTTTCCCCCCCAAATTAAACGAGTAAAAGAAACGATGTTCAGCGCAGTAATAAGAGGCAGACTGTGTGTCTCATTTTATATATTTATGTAATGTTATATTACATTTTTTTCTCCTGATACATCACTTACGGTTGTTTTTTTTGTTTTGTTTTGTTTTTTTTTACATTAGGGGTCCAAGCACCGAAGTTGCAGACTGATACACAGACATCTAGAGTTCACTTCTCCTGTTTAACAACATAGGAAGTTTAGGCCTCCTGATTTTAGCATTAATAAAGACTTCATATTTCCCGCCGTCCCCATGACCACGACATCATCCCCGTCTGCGTCGTTCAGCTCTTCCCTACGCTGCTGATGTGAGCAACTGTACAACACAGCCAAGATGTATACTGTGCAGTCACGCCTCAGGTGTACTGTACTGTACGTCATTAAATCACGTCTACACGTGGTACAAAGTCTTACACGTTTCATTAGGTGGTTGTTGAGTTGTTCAGTGGTGGTGTACACTGCTGCTCAGCCGCTCGGTATTTTTAATTTATGGCCAAGACGGTTTAAGCAGCTCAGAGTTGTACACCCTTGATTAAGACGTATCTAATTCATATGTGGTTGTATGTTATTAAGGAACCATTCAGTATTGAATTCAATCACGTTTACGTCGCACAGTGAAGAGTACGTTACTGAATAAGACGCATTTGAGTCGTACGTTACTGAATAAGACGCGTTTGAGTCGTACGCTACTGAATAAGACGCGTTTGAGTCGTACGTTACTGAATAAGACGCGTTTGAGTCGTACGTTACTGAATAAGACACGTTTAAGTTGTACAGTGAAGAGTACATTACTGAATAAGACACGTTAAGTCGTACGTTACTGAATAAGACACGTTTAAGTCGTACAGTGAATAGTACATTACTGAATAAGACACGTTTAAGTCGTACAGTGAAGAGTACATTACTGAATAAGATGCGTTTGAGTCGTACGTTACTGAATAAGACACGTTAAGCCGTACGTTACTGAATAAGACACGTTTAAGTCGTACAGTGAAGAGTACATTACTGAATAAGACGCGTTTAAGTCGTACAGTGAATAGTACGTTACTGAATAAGACACGTTAAGCCGTACGTTACTGAATAAGACACGTTTAAGTCGTACAGTGAAGAGTACATTACTGAATAAGACGCGTTTAAGTCGTACAGTGAATAGTACATTACTGAATAAGACGCGTTTAAGTCGTACAGTGAA
>CM074977.1:25113514-25127387 GCA_037576825.1 Pangasius krempfi
TATATATATATATATATATATATTTAAGATTATTAACAACAACACAATTAAATTGCATTTTTTCAGCACTTCCTTGCTGAAAAAAAACAATAGAAACCCTAGAATTTGTATTGGTTTTGATGGGAATTGTATTGGCTTTAATGGTTATAATGGTTTTAATAGTGATAATGGGAATAGTAATAGTTTTAATGGTTATAATGGGAACCATTATTGCTTATAATGGTTATAATGGGAACTGTAATGGTTTTAATGGGAATTGTAATGGTTTTAATGGTCATAGTGGGAATTGTATTAGTTTTAATGGTTATAATGAGAATTGTATTGGTTTTAATAGTGATCATGGATATCGTAATAGTTTTAATGGTTATAATGGGAACCATTATTGGTTATAATGGTTATAATGGGAATTGTATTGGTTTTAATGGAAACTGGAATGGTCCCTGTGGGTCTCTACTGGTAATCTGTTGCCTTCCGTTGGTGGTATGTTATGTCTAGTGGATACCATTAAGAACCAATAATGGTTTTAATGGTTAGCTGATGGTTTGTAATGGTGTTTGTGATGGAAACCATTAGAATTTCTGTGATGTTTCTATTGTTGTTGTTTTTTTCCAGCAGGGATTTCAGAGCCATTATATTTACTAATGTGTTTACATCAGAGGAAAGATTTCACATCGCCTATGAGGGCCAGGAATGATATAAAATAAACAAAAATGTGGAATTTTATTTTATGTACGTTCAAAATATTCGGGTTATTATTCAAATTCAGGATGAAGACACATTTGCTTGGTTATATTCTTATAAACAGTCACTACCATACACTTTACGTACCTCATTTAAATGAATTACTTTTGACAATAAACAAATTTGTTTCTTAGCTCTAAATGTCGTCCATCACCAAGGCTTACATGGATAACGTAAAGATTTGCACTTCTGCTGCTGCTGTAATCATAAAGACCATCCTGTGCCCATCCCAGTTGTTCAAACTTGTTTATGTGGCTTCTGACACACTCTAAAAATCAATAAAAACACACCTAAACCTGTATTGTACTGTATGTAAGCAATAAAAACACTTGGGAGTGAAAATAATCAGCATGGTGTGGTGTGTTGAAGCAGAGTTACTGTTACCACCCTGATGTTTTACTATAACAGCACGTCCTGCAGTGTTTTATTCCTCCTATACGACGGCAATTTGCCAACGAATACAATTTTTATTTCATTAAAGAATGACTTCCTAAACGGGTCTCTGTAAGCTCCTCTTTACTGTTAGCTACATTAACCTCGAAGCTCCAGTGCAACACTGAATTATCACATGCTAAACGGCTTGGCTGATCCTAAATCACTATCTTTGGGTTAAGGAGAAAAGTTGTATAAAGGTCATTTCAGTCAACCTATTTAACTTATTTAATGATTTTACAAAAAGTTGCTTTATACAGTCACTCGAGTCATGTCGAGCTGCATGTGTCTACTCGAGAAGAACACCCGAGGTTGTTGTTTTCCAACCTGAATGCTGACACTGCACGAACCGTTACCCTTACATAATAGCTTGACCTGTTTGAACTTTCAGTACTCGCTCGGCACTCCACCTTCCCGACACTTCCTCCTTGTGCTCTTATAATGCACTTAACAGTTGTTTGCGTCAGTTTTATATGAATAGATTGGCGTCTGGTTCGGCTGAAAGATCCGCTCAGAAGCGTTTACTGATCTGTTCACTTGGACTTCCAGTTTGTTTAGATTAGATTAGATTAGATTAGATTCAACTTTCCGTCATTGTTCAAAGTACATGTACTAAGCCAATGAAATGCAGTTAGCATCTATCCAGAAGTGCATAAGTGGCATATTTACAATAAATTACGAATAAGGATGTACAGCTATGAGGGTGATATGTACAGGGAAATGGATGACTTACGTACAGGAGGTGCAGTGGGTAATGTGCTGCCTAGTTTGATTTTTTTGTTTGTTTGTTTTTAGCTTGTTATATAATAATGTTTTTGCTTGTCATTTATCTGTTTGTTCATTTGTGGTTGTGTATTATTTATTTATTTTGTTGTTTTGTTCGTTTAGTTGTGTTTGTCTACTTGTTTATTTTGTTGCCTGGTTTGTTATTGTTGGCTGCTTGGATGTTTTATGTTTGTTTGGTATTTTGTTTGTTTGTTTGTTTGTTTGGTTAGTTGTTTTGTTGTTGTTGTTTTTGCCAAAAACCCAGTTCAGAGCAGAAAGCTAACATTAATCTTCCCTGTCAAGCATCAAAAACCTTCATATGCTAGAAAAAACACATGAACTAGTCAGCTAGCCAACCAACTAATGCAACAGCCAGATTAAATTAAATTAATAAAATATTTAAGGTTATTAGCTACAAACTTACAAACTATTTAAAATTGTAAACTTTCATTTACTGATAGCAGCCTGGATATTACTATTGCAGCCAAAATTGTTTTATTCTTCTTATACCAGAGCAATATGCCAACGACTATGTTTATTTATTTGTTTGTTTGTTTGCTTATTATCAATGTTGTCATACTTTTTATCAGTTTACATTTAAAGTAAAGAACGTCCGCAAAACCAGTTAGTTCCTGTTATCACTTACGTTGTAATGTCTATAAACAGTCGTTCCCACGTCAGTCTCTATTTTTATTCTCTGTAAAAGTTAATAATCCCAGAAAACACTGCTTATCATGTTCCAGAGAAACCAGAACATGTCGACCTCTTTACCTTGTCAAAACTTTACCTCTGACTGTTACGAAAGCACTGACACTGGAGACTCCTTCCTTCCTTGTAGCTAAATGCTACACCGTCACATGACAGAAAAACGTGCAGAGTCAAATGTTTATTGTTTGTTCATTTAACAAGGTTCAAAGGAAGCGTGCAGAATAATATCAGACTTATAATAGGTGTAAACAATTCTCTATGTAATACAGATTAATGAAGGGAACAAGAATAACAAACATTCTTATATTCATACAAAATTCATATAACTCATGGAACGATCAGCTTTTTACATTATTTATATATGCAGAATTTCTTGACAGTTCCTATCCTGCTATTGTGCACAGCTGGACGGAAAAGTTCAGAACTGCATATTCGTGTCATCACTCTGCACGTTTTCAGCCTGGAATTCGAGTAGAGCAGCATGGATCTGCTCAAACGTCGGACGTTCTTTGGCGTTCCTCCTCCAGCAGCTGTGCATGAGGCTGTAGATGGCATCGGGGCAACACGAAGGCTTCGGCAAGTACATCTGATGAAGTCATAGTCAATAAACACAGGCGTAAATGAAAGGGTCACACCTTTGTCACACCTGTCTATTCTGTCATTGCTTTAAGCACCTCCACCTCCAATAGCTTTAGCATTGATCATCTTCAACAAAAGCCATGATGATAATAACAAAACCCTTGAAGAGCCTGGAACTGATGTAATCACAGCTCAGCACTGCCACTCAGAGATGGAAAAGTTATCGCATGGAATAGGGTTGCTAAATACCTGAGTTCTGTATTTCACTTTTAGAGTTTTTTTTTCCCAATTTAAATTTTATTTGCTCAATTTATGTGAATTGAATTTTTTTTTTTGAAATCATCCATATATTGCATATAATAATACGTTTTAAAAATCTCTATTTCCACAAATAGGAAGTTACTGATGATGTGTGAATGGAAGAATGACCATTTCCCCATTATTCCAAATGTAGAGAGAGAAAAAAAAATGGACTTCTTTTATGGACATTAAACGTAACTATAAATGGATAAAAAATATAACTGTTAGCTCTGGCCAATTGCTGTGGTATAAGGATTGTGCTGTAATAGGAAAATAATCAACTTCAAGGTGGTAACTGTAACTCCAGTTCACCACACCAGTTATTATTATTTTGGTTTTTCTTTCTTTCTTTTTTTTTTTTTTTTTTTTGAGGCTCACCTGCTTGTTCTGGTCTCGAAAGAACTCGCTCATGTTCTCGATCACTTGATCATCTGAGAGTTGTGAGTATGGTTGCTCTTTGCACAGAGTGACCATTTCCCAGAGTGTTACACCGAAGGCCCACACATCACTGGCCATGGTGAATTTGCCCTGATAAAAACACCAAATGTATAGTCAGACTTATAGAGTACTGTACCAATGGCCACATCCTCCATCAACTCCAGCATATACATATATGTTCGTCATCTATTTTATTAGAAGCTCCAGTAGACGTGCACATTCGTGCAATTATCCGATCAGCCAATCATATGGGACCAGCGCAATGCATCAAATCATACAGGTACAGGTCAAGAGCTTCAGTTAATGTTCACAACATACATCATAATAGGGGAAAAAAAAGGGTTGGCATGGTTGTTACTGCCAGACGTGCTGGTTTGAGCATTTCACTGCTGATCTCACGCACAACAGTCTCTAGAATTTACATACACTGGTGCAAAAAATAAAAAACATCAAGTCAGCGGCAGTTCTGTGGGTAGAAACACCTTGTTAATGACAGAGGTCAGAAGAAAATGACCAAAATAACCACTCTTTACAACTGTGGTGAGCAGAAATGTATCTCAGAAAGCACAACATGTCAAATCTTTAAGTGGATGGGCTACAACAGTAGAAGACCACATTAGGTTCCACTTCTGTCAGCCAAAAACAGGAATCTGAGGCTACAGTGGGCACCGAAAGTGACAGCTGAAGATTGGAAACTGTCCAGTTTTGCTGAACCTGTGCTCCTGCTGCCTCACTTAACTCAAGCTCTTGACCTGTATCTGAATGATTTTACACACTGTGCTGCTGCCACATGACAGGCTGTTAGGACAATTACATGAATCAGCAGGTATTTCTGTAATAGTGGAAGGTGAGTGTACATGTACATAACAGCAAAGAGCTTTTGGTTCTGTCTATGATGTTCTTTGGTCTTCTAGTTGTCTAGAAAGTCAAACCACCAGCATTTGATACCTAGTTATAAACTGCGAAAGGTCAGTATTTTCTGGCTTAAGTCCTCTT
The DNA here is from genome assembly GCA_037576825.1 of Pangasius krempfi. NCBI lineage: Eukaryota > Metazoa > Chordata > Actinopteri > Siluriformes > Pangasiidae > Pangasius > Pangasius krempfi. The sequence goes on from CM074977.1 coordinate 25,118,474, forward strand.
GACCTGTAGGTGTAGGTTTCAAGACTTCAAGTCCTACACAGCTTTCTGTTCTATTCCCACCAATCAGTACTACAGGTCCTACCAGGAGAACGCTCTCCCAGGACATCCAGCGGATAGGAAGCACGGCTCGACCCTGAATGAGGTAGTAATCTCCGCGGTACAGGTTCCTGCTCATGCCAAAATCTGCAATCTTGATGGTGTAATTTGTTCCCACCAAGCAGTTACGTGTGGCCAAGTCACGGTGCACAAAGTTAAGAGAAGACAGATACTTCATACCTGAAGCGATCTGAGCAGCCATGTTGATCAAGACACTGTAACTGCAAAGAGAACAAGATTATAATGGGTCTATTGCTTAACACCAACCAAAGTAAAAGGCAAACAATCGGTTTTCTGGCAGTGTGGAAAGAATCCATAGAGCAAGCTGTTAATGCAAGTGTGAGGCAAATTAACCAAGGCTGCATTTGTTAGGTTTTGTTAAGCTGGAACTTAGCCAGGAACCCATCGGCTTCATGAGACAACCAGATAAGAATTTTTGTGAATAAAATGGATATATAATCACCCCAGGATAATCTCAGTATAGAAAAAAAAGCATTATAAAGCATTTGAACTACAAATATTTAAACAACCTGATGGTGGCTGTGCACTCTTGGTCTTGTCCCAAATCCTCAAGCTCATGGAGAGAGAGGAACTGGTTGAGGTCTCCATTCTCCATGTACTCCGTGATCATACACAGGGGGTCGCTCTCTACACACACAGCCAGCAGGCGAATAATATTGGGGTCTCGCAACCTTGACATGATCCTGATCTCCTTTAAAAAGTCATTCCTGGGGAAAATTATGAAATTCCATATGAACTGAATATGAATTGTGGTCATATTATTCATGGCAACAAGGACTGGCTTTGTCTTTTATGCACTATCTATTATTGTTATTAGAAATACGTTCTTGGTAGTGGTCTTAGACTTTCTGAACCATGATTGTACCTCATGTGCCTACCTTGCGTTTTTAGTAGCGTCCTCTCTGAGGATCTTTACAGCCACCAGAATCGGCTCATCCCCGATATCACTGCCATCGTCCTTTATAAAATCCTTTATTCCTTTTGCCTCACACAGGTGAACCTGCAGATACCATCACTAAGTGGAATGCATGTTTAGATCAGGTAGAGCATTTTTTCATCATCCTTTTGTAATATCCCAGTCTCCTGTTTTACTAGTCCCTTAGCTTACCAGTCTCATAGGCTCTAGCACACCTCTCAATAATGCCCATGATAAGTGGCATATCATGATAGGGATAATCTGTAAACCATGGTTATGACATCCACCACACAGTGGTCTAGCCTCTTCTTGCCAGAGTCTTTCCTTCATGGCAGATTAACGATTGGTCTTAGAATCAGATGGCCACCACCTGGTCTAAATAACATTGTAGGGGTGCACCAAGCACAGCAAGGAATGCTCTATAGATCCCCTGAGATTCCCTGAATGATATGACCTTGGGTAGAAAACCCAGATTCAGCCAAGAGTCATCTGGCCACCAATGCAAAGCGGGCTTACAGCCAGAGCATGTAGTTCTCCCACTCATTTTGTCTATGTAATAGTACAAAGGAAAGATAGAATGCCTCTTAGAGAATCATGGTGGATGGAGGTGCTTTATCCCTTTCAGAAAGGCCATGAGCCCCAAGAGTGATGCCTCCACACTGCCGTGGTGTGTTGCAGAATGGATCTATGGAAATACTGAAGGGTAGGATTTTGATTTAAATGGAAAAAACCTACAAAGCATCTGTTATCAGGGCAAACCAAAAAAAACCCTTAAAGGTTCTATATTTATTATATTTTGTTTCTTAGTCACCTGGTTTCCTGTTTTTTTTAGTTTCCTAGGCCCCTAGAAAAAAGTTCCACTAATAGTACTTTTGGATAGTTAGGGGTTTATAGTCCTGGAACTTTCTCTGATTGGGAAAACTCTCTTATAGAGTTCTAGATATCATCTTTTCTCAGAGTGCTGCCTCTTAACCCGTTTAGAAAAAAGGGTTTCTTAAAGAATAATCTGAACAGAAGAGCCTTTGGGTTTCCTAGACACCAACTCAACTGAAGTTTCAACTGATCTGCTGGTTTCTTAGTTGGTGTTTCTGATGTTTTCAGGTTCAGCCTGAAATTTTACCTGACTTAACTCAAGCCAAGGATTCCAACCAACCAAGATATTTTGGAAAAGCCAAAATAATATCTAAGAGACTATACCTAACCTGATCTATATTTAATATTATAACTTGAAGTCTGTTATTGGTCCATGTAAAAATCCACCTCTGCACTGACCTCTCCAAATTGGCCTTCTCCAAGCTTGTCTTTGAACGTCAGCTTCTCTCTGGGAAATTCCTCCAATGCTCCGTCTCGTCCAGGAGGCATGCTGATTGCTGCAATGGAATAACAATGACTGCTTGTTGCTTTCTGCTGCCTCGCCACATCTGCTTCTGCATAGGGAGGGACGTCATCTTTAGAGGTGGATGTATGCTGGTCAGACGATTCAGACATGACTGCTGTGAAACAAGATCATGTGCACATTAAACATGCCATATATTAAATCCTACAACTCTTTTTATAGGAATTCATATGAACTATAGAGGTAGAGTAGGATTAGGACTGTTGCCCCTCACCAAGATTTTCCATTGCCTGAAATTCCGGTGATTTCCGTAACCTGGATGGCTCCTGATACTCGGATCCCAGTGGGAAAACTCTCTCATATGTGCAGGTAGATTCTGAATCACTAGAGAGGGACGACTGACGATGAGAAAAAGTTTCTCTGCGGCCCGAGAGACGAGATCTTAATTCATCATCCAACATCCGACGTGACGCCTGGAACCATTAGACGATTATTTTAGAACAGCTTACTTCCTTATTTAGCTTATTACCTATTATTCATAATGGAAACAATGTAGGTTGTTAACTTTTTCCTAAGATGTATAAATGGTCTTGTTCAATATAATACTATATGTATAAAGACACAAAAAGATGAATATCATTAGCTGCGTAAAAATCCTCAAACAAATTTGAAATTTAAATAATATAATGAAGATAATGACAAAAATGACTCACTTTTTCTAACATCTTCTGCCAGACCTGTCTCCAGAGGATAATGATGATGATGGCCAGCAGGATGACGATGATGGCCACCAAGCAGCCTATGAGGATGCGCGTGTTGCTGTCATCAATCTTATGGGTGGGATCGAGTCCTAGTGTAAATAATAAGTAAATAATAAAAAGTAAATATTAGTAAATAAGTATTAAAAAAAAAACACATTCAGATCCATTAACAGTCATGAAGAGCTAAAAACAGTGCTAGCTAAATGCTAGCTAAAATTGGACTTAGACTGCTTTTGGGAGCGCTTTTTTGGTGCGTTTACAGCCTTATTCTTGTTCCTCAGTCTTCTAAATCTTATATTTGATCTATTCATGACTATGCAGAATCAACACTAATTATGAGGTGGCTTTATTTAGCAAAGTATTTACCATTCTCAATGTGCTAACACATCTTAGTTATCAAATGTTAAAAATGGACTTCAGGGAAAAGATGTTTTTCTTTTTTTAGCATGGGTTTCGTGTATCACTTCTTTGCACACTTGCAAACGTTTTGTTTAGGTTTTCTGTTGCCATAATTCTGTCCACTGAATGACTTTTGAGACCATGTGTTTTGTCTTTACTTGGTATTAGTTGATTATGTTAATCAGTTATTATAAGCTTCAATTCCTTGTTAGTTACTTTAGACTACTACTTTTGCTTTATGTCTACTTTTATGTGAAAAATATTTGTGTCAATATGTTTTTGCCCAAAACCAGGGTTGTCCAATCTTATCCACAAAGGGCCAGTGTGGGTGCAGGTTTTCATTCCAATCAAGCAGGAGCCAAACCTGATTCCACCTGTTTAATCAGTTGATCTTGGCTTTCAATAGACTCAGGTGTGGCTTCTGCTTGGTTGGAATGAAAACCTGCATCCACGCTGTCCATTTCCAGATAAGATTGGACACCCTTGCCCTAAACAATCCTGTTAACATTGCAAGAAAACTAAATGCCAAAGCTAAAGCTAAATTCATTACCTGGCTGCGTGCTTGTTGGATGGCCACGTTTCGTTGGAACAAGAGAGGTATTATACACTGCTGTATCTGGATTTAAGAAAAGTGAAGGGTCTTTAATCTCTAAGAGAATTTACCGGATTCTTTTGCTTTGTAAGCATTAGCAGTATCTTGCTTTTTTTTTTTAGCATCCATCTGAACAGGATGACAAACTTGACTTGTCTTTATGCATTAATACATTACAAAAATAACTAAAATAAGAGTAAAATAAAAATAACTGAAGTCCATGTTCGTGTGTTACCTGACTGGAAAGCAATCTCACTGAACATCATCCAAGTGTCGCTGAAGGCAAACTGACATCTAATGGCATTGGCCATGCGATTCCCCAGAGACACTGTGACAAATCGAGCGCTGGGACTTGTATTGTCCGCTTTGGGCTTGAACGAAACAGGCTTGGCTTCCCAGTCTGACACTGAGTGGAAGTAACAGACGACTTTCTGGAATATTCTCACTCCTGATGTGTACATGTTGTTGCAGTGAACCTGAGAGGATGATTGGTACAAAAGCAAAACGATTACCTTTGAGATATCAAACAAGTTAAATAAAAAAAATATTCGTTTTGCTTAATAACAAATAATATCACAGAATCAGTAATTGGTCCATTAAAGGCCAGAACAGAAGTAAGGTTCTAGATAGTCCTTCAGTGCTGTACATTTTTTTGGCATACAACTTCCAATGCTTCATTGATTTGAGTATTTGGAATAAGACATACAGGAACTGAGGGATAACTCTATACTGATCTGGATTGGCATAAATTGTTGAATTTGAACATTCCACAAGTGAGGAATAATTCCAGACTGAACATGATGTTGGGATTTGGAATTGCTATTTTGAAATACAAGTAGGTTTATGGATTAAAACACATAGGAACTGAAATTCCACACTGACCTTCATTGATGTAAAGTTTCGGATGCGATCAAACTCGAACGTCATTTCCACAGAGCCGCTGGAAAAGCTAGCATTGCTCCAGCCTACATAGTCATATCCGGGCCAAACACCATAAACATGGCTTTGAGTGAAATCATCCAGACCCCAACTTCCATCAGTCAACTGCCCGAGACCCTCCGTCATGCTGAGAAACAGAATCAAGCGGATGTTTTGTTTGTATTGTTCAGGATATAGTAAAAATATAAACTTTTGCTTTGGGCAGAAGTTAAAGGACAATGGCGTCTAGGGATTATTACCTGTAACCCATGGCTCCATCGTACACGCTGTCATTAAGGTAGACTTGCTGTCCACCAAAAACCATCTCCTCTCCAGCAGGGCTGCTGTACGACACGAGGCCATCTGGAAAAGAAAAAAAAGGAAATTTAGTCTGGTGTATAATAGTCTTCCTTCAACTTAACTCAAATGTAATCGTTCAGCCAAATCTACGAGTTTATCCTGGCAGATATGTAATGAAAACACATGAACATCATACCAGATTTGCCTATGTGATTTCTGACACTGTACATTGCCGTCATCTTGAATTGGGAATCACTTGATTTGATTTCTTTAGTTTGAAATTTAAATAAGGCTTTATTTTATTAATTTAGCTTGTTTCTTCTTATACACATGAAATTGTATAACCAAACCAAGCAGATACGTGTTTGCAGCTACTTTTAGCTACATTAGCAATCACTCCAGTGAAGAAAAAAAAGCCCTGGCTCATTAACTGCATATGGCTTTATGAGAATTGTTAGACCAACTTTGCTATTTTCCAAATTGTGTGTTGAAACAACACCATTAGCAAGAGTTTAAATAAACACAAAGGAAAAGTCCTGAATGACTTGCATACTAATGTTTATAATTAACATGTAAACTTCAGTGGTGTCTTTATTTTGTAATGAAATTCTGAGTTGAATTGTTAACCTTCCAGTGTAAACTTCTGTCATCAACAGAAGTCTAGTTGGCCTGTTCTCTGTCTGACTCGCTTCATCTCTACCTAATGAGAGTGATGCAGCAGAGCTTTAGTACTTTAATCTGTCCAGACTGTCTCAGATTCCAAACCTTCAACTTTCAATCTAAACATGTTTAAAATGTTTCAGGGTGGAGGTTTCCTTCAAGTGGCACTGGACATTACAATGAAATCTGACCTAGCCACTCGCATCCATACAGCTCTACCCTCATACACACAGATGTGGTGGGATCGGTGACGGGCATGAATCGCACAAAGCGGGCGATGATCGGAGGTTCCAGGCCCTTCAGCACTATGTCATAGGCGTTCTTGTTGCCTTCGATGATCTGGGAAGAAAGACATGGAATGGTGGTAACCAGAGTTGCGCAATGCCAAACCCCAAAACCATCATAAAGTTATAATCATCTTAACTGGTGGAGAGAATATTGAATAGCGATGGGTCACTAATTGGGCTAATGATTAGAAGGTTCAAGTTCAACTCCTAGCTCCACCAAGCAGCTTCTGTTGTCTCAACTGCTCAGTTGTATCATGGCTCAAATGTCAGTTTGCTTTGGATAAAAATACAAATAAAAAAAAAAGTGTCAACCAGATGATCTTTGTGCTCAGTCATGTAAATCATAAGTGATTACTGTTTATGTCACATGACCTCCATGTCATATTGACATTTCCATCAGGAGGCCTGGACCAGTGAGTTAAGTCTGGATTTCATACCTTCGTCTTAAAAGAAATGTGCCATCATCTTACCTGACTGCCCTTACGGTCACGCCAGGAGACCCAGCGGGAGCCGTCACGGCTGTATTTGATCCTGTAGCGCTGCGCAAACTCGTTGCCTGCGCCATCTGCATGGCGGCCCTGAGTACCCACCAGGGTGACAAAGTGCAGGATGCGAAGGTCAATCTGCAGGAACTCCATTTGCCTCCGGGGACCATTGGCCTCGGGGCACCATGCACCATCTCCATCATCGAAATCCAGTCTGTGATTAGAGATTAAAAAAGTAGCATGGAGGAAAGGATAGTCTTTTCTGTGCGACTGTATACAAAAATCTGTATTTATATTGCAACAGATGTGTCTTAAAAAATAAATGGGTGTAAATTCTATGAAATAACAAAGAAAAAAAAACTCCCAACAAGTCATATTTAAGTGTACTACTTCAGTGAGTCTAAAATAAAGCAACATACAAACAATCTGTCCATTTTTTTGCTGATATCCTCATTGTAATGCATTATAATCTCTATAGTTACAGCTTACACAGGGACTTGTATGGCTGATGCTCCACATTTTAAAAAATGTGTGTAATTGTCTGTATTTAGCTTTCTTGGAAGGAGTCTCCAGTGTCAGTGTTATGTGACAGTAAAGCTTTGTGCTTATGGTTTCTCTGAAACATGACAAGCTTTTTTTTTTGTCTTATAACCAACAACAGGAAGAAAAATAGAGAGATTGGTTAGGGAACAGCAGTTATAGCTGCTATAACATAAGTGATATCAGGAAATAGCTTGTTAAATATAGCTATAAACAAATAAAAAGTATGACGTGTCATAGGTTTGTGTTGGCAAACTGCTGTGGTATAATACATTGATTATTTTCCTATACCAGCATGCCCCTAAATGTTTTATTCCTTACATATACAAGTGACTTGTATATGTATTTACCTGGACCATGTTAGGAGGTTTATAAATCCATATTATAGTGTGTGTGTGTGTGTGTGTGTGTGTGTGTGTGTGTATGTGTAGTGTGTTTGAGTATTTATCTTAATCTATTAATCTCTGTATGTATTTACCTGCCATATCTAGCTGCAGTCGACTCTGACCACTGGCTGGATGCTGAGATGTCCTCATCCTGAATCTTGCCTCCAGTCATCCCCAATGGATACCTGCACGTAGCTAACAAATGCACACACACACACACACACACACACACACACACACACACAGAGATGCATTACTATCTTTGTGAGATATCCTTTACCTTTTCAAATGAATCCTACAAGTGAAATAACAAATCTAACATTTATTACAGAGCAACTCACTCAGCACCTCATCTCATGCTAATAAATTAGTTTTTTCCTCCTTTGTGTAGCTGATGTGATCACACACAGGCTGAAAATGAACTGTTGTATATGTTAGGTGGAGAATAACGGGCGGGTTTGTTTCAGCTCGTGACTTTCTAGGAGATTTTTAGGTGAAACAGGCACACCGCTCACACAGCCCACACCCCAAAGGTAAACACCCAAATACCAAATACCTTCCAGGAGGCCTCACCATGGACACAGAGGGTCTTTATATTATTGGGTAGCAAAAAAAAAAAGGCAGAACCAGCTAAGCTACTGAACAAGATGTCAACTGAGACTGAAACAAATGTTGTTTTAATGTTGTAAGTTCAGATTTAAAACTTATAATGAATTTTTTTTGGGTATACTTGACTCATTGTACTGTCCATTTAATTCATGCATTATTTGTGCACATTTCTCCAGCATTTAGATACATTTTGACATTTTACATGTAATTTGCCCTTAGAGGTTTTATTGGATGTGTACCTAAACTAGACACTTGAAGATTGGAAAAGGTCAATGGATCTTCAACTAGTTAGTCTTCCAGTTTTGATGATCCTGTGCCCACTGTAGCCTCAGATTCTTTTCTGACAAGAGTGGAACCTGATGTGGTATTCTACTGCTGTGGCTCATCCGCCTCAAGATTTGTGCATTCTGGGATGCTTTTCTGCTCACCACGGTTGTAAAGAGTAGTTATTTGAGACAATGTAGCCAGTCTGGACATTCTCCTCTGACCTCTATCATTAAGAAGTTGTTTCTGCCTATATATATATATATATATATATATATATATATATATATATATATATATATATAAAGAAATCTGAACAAGTCTAAGGCACCCTATATTTTTTT
>CM074977.1:25127487-25150724 GCA_037576825.1 Pangasius krempfi
ATATATATATATATATATATATATATATATATATATATATATATACAGTACTGTGCAAAAGTCTTAGGCACCCTATTGTTTTTTTTTTTAGTAAAAACTTTGTTATAGATTTTTATTTTATGACTTTTAAATTATTGAATCAGTACGAAAACCATTTTAGATTCCAAACATTAGTTTTCCAGCACAAAATTCAATGTTAGTATGCCAGTAAAGAAAGCAGCATTTTACATAAGAGACCACTTTTCAGACAAAAAAACATAATGAAGGCTGCTGGGTTTTGACAGTCAAAGTCTCCAGAAGAACTGCGGCTGCTTCTGCAAGATGCTCAGTAAAACTTACCAGTTATCTTCCTTATAAAACTGCATATTTTATACCTGAGACTAATCTTTTTTTTTTAAAGCAAAGGGGTGTCACACCAAATATTGACTTTGTTTCATTTATTACTGTTTACTGCTTTTTATAGTAGTTTTTAAATGTAGAAACGTTTAATTTCATTATTTCTGAAAGCATCTTTACAGCATTTCTTTGCATGTGCCTAAGACTTTTGCACAGTACTGTATACATGAAATCATGTACCTTGCTAAATGATATAACTTCTAGGCTAGGAATGCTAGTCTTATAACTTGTACTTGTGATGGTTTTCTTCATGCTGGACTATGAAAGGTTGCTGGAAAAGTCCAAAAGTAGCAAATACATGAATCAACTCTGTGACTCCACTCATCTTGTTAACCTTGGCACTGGACCCCCCAACATGGCCTCCTTCATGCGCCAGTTCCATGTGAATGACCTCCCTGTTCCAGCCTGGGGCTTAAAAAAAGACGCAAAAGCATTTGCTATGTAAGTAAAGTCTCTTATTGCTATAGTGCTATTGCTATATGTTGAGCCTGAACATAAATTCCTTTAGTAAATATGCTTGTCATAATATTGGTGCATGATGATGCAATGCCTCGTCTTCTTATAGTCATGAAGCCATACTGTACTTGTGAGGAAGCTGGAAAAATCCAGTAGGTGCAAATAAATGAACTGGTCACTTTACAGTCTCTATTTTGTTTGCCTTAGCAGACTAGACAGACACATTCAGTGTCACTTCCTTCATATGAATAGAGTTGCTGTTGAAAATTGACAGTTTGTTAATCAATACAATCTCATTTTACGTATCGAGAAATAGTATGGGATGTACTTAGTATTTAATAGGTATGTAGTACCTGTTACATGTATTTTCTTGTATATATACATTATTTTATCATAAGCGCATTGTAAGTTATAGGAAAATAATCAACAACGGGGGAGGTGTGATGCGGTCAAAGCTCAAGAAAAAACTTATATTAAAATATCTTTATATCAGAATTATGTTATCTTACCTGGATTGACCTGTGACCTCACTGCACCGATGAAGACGAGCAGAGTGAAGGAACATTGTATGATGGACATTTTACTCTGAGGATAATTGCTCCACCTGGAACAACAAGAGAATACAACAGAAATAAATATATATACTAGGCTATAAATAATATACTAGGCTTCCTTAGACTAGGTTTTTATTTCAGCCTGACTTTATGAACTTCTATATTATTATTTTAGATTAAATAATTATATCTGGCTGTGTAAAGACAATCTATCTCTCTGTCTGTTTGTCTATTTATCTATGACCTTATATAGGAACGCCTTTAACTCTATAAATGAAAGTCAGGAGGAACTGAGTCACTGGCGTTCATATACACGCTGGTGTTTTCATAGATTTTAGCCAGCTAGCTAATATGAGCTAAACTGACAGGATTTCTGAGAGGTCATATTTATAATTCCTAATACTCTTTTTTTGCTGAAATTACTCAGACTATTATCACAAGTTAATCTGACAGGATTTCTGACAGGATTTGTGTCATATTCATAGATTTTAATATTCCTTATTGACAAACTTAATCAGGTAGCTCGCCTTAGCTAACCTGACATGATTTCTGAGAGGACATTTTAGATCATATTAATAAATCTTAATACTCTTTTTTTCCCCTAACACTCCTCAGACAAGTAACATGAGCAAATCTGACAGGATTTTCTTTTTGTCATATTCACAGATTTTAATATTCTTCATTGACAACATTAGTAAGCTAGTGTTAGCTAATATATCAGAACGTACTTTTAAGATTTTTGAGAAAATCTGACAGGATTTCTGAGAGGATCTTTTTTTTTTTTTTTGTCATATGCATACATTTTGATATTCTTTACTGACATCCTTATTCAGGTAGCTAGCATTATCTAACCTAGTAGGATGTCCTGCTACGATTAGGCAGCTAGTTATCCTGAGAGGATTTTGGAGATGATTTTAAAGTCATATTCATAAAATGTAATACTCTAGACAGGATTTCTGACAGGATTTTTGTCATATTTTTGTCAGATTTTAATACGCTTCATTAAAAACATTAGTCAGGTCATATTTATAAATCTTAATGTGTTTAATCATAATGCTAATCATTTTTGCTAACACTACTCAGACCATTAGCTAACATAACAGGATATACTGCTAACATTAGCCAAGTAACGATCTTACCAGGGTTTCTGAGAGGATTTTTAAGTCATATTTACATTAACCTTTAAGAACCTTTAGCCAGACCATTAACATGAGCAAATCTGACTGGATTTTTTGTTATGTCGTATTCGTAGTTTTTTTTTAAATAATCTTCATTGATAACTTTAGTTAGATAGCAAGCATTTGTTAACCTGAAAGGATGTACTGCTATCATTAGCCAGGTAGCTAACCTGACAAGGTTTCTGGGAGGTCTTATTTATTATTGTTTATGATCTTCACTGCTGATGATAATGTGAGATAACTTGACAAAATATTTCAGAAAACTAATCAGCAAACTATAGTTTTTCAGAAACACTCTTAGCTTCTCATCAGCTGTTGCTAACAAAGCAACAGCGAAAATAGCAAGAGTACTTAGTACTTAGAATATACTTTACATTTGCTAAATGTTTATTTATATTTAATATTTTGCTGTCTTAAGCACAAAATATTTTATTTTAGAGTATACTACAACGGAATGTCCAAATGTCCCAGAATTTTCTAGACAATTTTCCAGACAAGGACACTGTTTTAAAGGTACAGTACACTCATTTTAATAGCAATCTACACAATTTTAACAGAAATTCATTGCTACATCTGTTTCCTCCCTGATGAGTCACTCAAGCATTCGGTAACTGCCTTCCTGTTCAGGAACTAACAGGAAATAGGAAAAAAAATCACTTTGAGACAAGTAGCAATTTTTATATGACCATTTCAAAATGAGAATTTTATACTGCAGGCATGACTCAATGCTTCTTCTGTATGCCGCATATAAATCGCAATACGTGGACAGTCAGTACTGTGATAAGAATATTATCAATATTAATATTAAACACAGGAAAGGAACATCTTCTTCTCCTTTTTCTAGTATCAATCCAAAGAAATATACACAATGCTTAGTATACTGAATACACACATACACTCCGGCTACTGTATCCATATGTGCATATTGCACTCTTCTTCCACTTTACCAAGTACTATCAATCTGTATATCTCTCCATACATATGTATATGTATTATCAATATCATTATCAATATACAGGAACTCCATGAATCTGAAAGAAATTTCAGAGAATTTAAAATTCTGTAATAGAAACGTACCACTTGTGTGCCATAAACTCCATAAACAGCGACTCCTAAAAGGAATTTCAGAACTGTATGTTAGTCCATCAAGACTCAGTGCAGCTCTGTTCTGTATAAATCAGCACTGAAAGAGAGAGAGAGAGAGAGAGAGAGAGAGAGAGAGAGAGGGAGAGAGAGAGAGAGAGAATATCTAGAGCAGAAAGAAAAAAAAGGTCCTCTCATAAGGCTTCAATTATGAGACATAGTAGCATTTACTAAGCCACTTATGGAGTAGGCAGAAAGTGTGAAAGGTTGAAACATTATGGCTCTAATGGACAGGCTATGAAACACAATTGTGCACACAATTTAATGTAGCCACAAGATACTAAACCAAGGTTATGAAACTGTTATATATGTGCATGGGATGTAGGCGATTTTATCATGCTTTTAATTCCTACTTTGATTTCTGGAATTATTAAAAATGATGCCAGTGTTTTTGTAAATTCATTTTGCTCTCAAAAAGTGTCTATGGGTTAAAGGATAAGCTGACCAAACACTTACCTGCCAAGCTTACAGCTCTTCATAAATGTACCAATAAAAAAAATTCAATCCATGAGATTAGCAATGTCTCATCTTATGCTGTCAAAAAATCTTGTAGACTTTACCTGTAGACTTTACAGAGACAATTAATTAGTTAATTGTGTAAATAATTATGCATTGGCTTGAATGGACTTCCAAAGTTTTTTGAGTGTTTTTACAGCCCAAAACACACATTTTAACATGACGTATTGTAGTTACATTAAAATGTCAGAGTTTTTTAGGCTGATGGTACTCTTAGTCCGTGATCTTGTGAACCAGTATGAGGAAGTATTCATTGATAGAGACTTCAAAGGACTTTGGTAAGTCGCTCTGGAGAAGGGTGTCTGCTAAATGCCATAAATGTAAATGTAAATGTAAATTTCAGACAGTGATGCTGGCCTTAACACCGCTCTTCCCGATATTACACAATGAAAATGAGGTTCATAATCGACTCACGGTCAGAATCACAAATAACTAAGACACTCTCTGTTCTGCAGTCTGAATACAGATAAGTGCACTTATTAGGAAAAGCACAATAATCAGAGCATGTTCTCCAATCTAATACAGGCTACACTAACTGCAGTGACTACAAAGTCCTAAACAGAGCAAAACCATTCAAAGGTTTAGCTATATTCTATCTTGCTGATCTCCTGAAACAGTATAGCCCATCCAATAAGTGTTTTTAAAAGCAGATTAAAAAATTGTTTGCTTATCATAAGCAAAATTCACCTGAATTTGTAGCATGTATAACTTGTGTATTTGGTATAACCAACTCATTTAGGCAGAGACTCGCCTCAGATGCTTAAAGAGTAGCTTTATTAAATGCAAACTGAAAAAAAATTTAAAATCTCTTTTCAAACTGTATGGATTTGTTAATAGCGTTAAAACAATTTGCACTCTTAATAAAACATTTTAAACATCACTATTCTGCATTCGGACCCCTCACGATTTTTCATTTCGCTACACTCTAGTCACTCTAGTGTAGCAAATCAAGAAAAATGTCACGCTTGAATTGAAAGAGGGAAAGATGGCAAAATTCTAATAGCGATTTCTCTCTTTGTCATTACATATTCTCACTAATAAGTCATTTCCATGTAATTCAATCACTGCACAGGCTGATAAATCTCACTCTGAGAGCATCTGAAAGCATATAGAGAGAGTCACAAATAAACACAACCTCAAACAGAGCCATAGCTAAACATGACAGTTAGAATGAGTACTAATAACTCAGGACACACTACTCATGAAGAAGTCGAAGAAGACAGTAGTAGATGGAATCTGCACTCATGCAATACCAGACCGGATTTGCCAGAAGTTTACAGATATACCACTACACATCAGCTGGAGGGTTTCAAGGAACTGTTTGTGTTTTTTTCCCCCCTGCTGGCAGCAAGGTGAACTACATCTGCAATTAAAAACAGACGAGAAGAATCCTCTTTCCCTTACAGATGCTTACAGATACATGCCTTTTGAGTTGCCTTTAAGGGAAGATAGATTAGAGCTATGCAGCTTTGCTTCAGATGTAAACACAATCTACACACAAACCTTAAACAAAGAAACTAGCCAGATCCATTACCTAGCGATACTGCAAATCACAGTTTTTTTATGGTATCTATAAAATTCTATGACTGTTACTGGTTTTAGAAACATTACGGGTGGCACTTTCGAATGAAACGGTTTATGTACAAATGGAATTTGTGAGCTATTTTCAGTCTTTAGAGGTTTGTGTGTGATGATTTAGACATTTAGTTTGCACATGTTGGCGCTTTTGCATTCTCCTCAAGCCACACATATGGTGTTATCTGTTACAACCAAACCAAACCAAAAAAAAAAAAAAGTTTTGCATACAATATGGCAGATAAATCCCACAATGCAGCACAAACATCATGTCAATTCCCAAGCGTTAAACTGGTCACCTGTGTCCAGGTTGAAGGTACACTGATATGTACAAGTTTTGTACATTATGGGCACAAAAACCAGAAAGAAAGAGGGATCTGGAACATTTAACATTGTCTTAAACCAGTCTTAGCATTTTTGTTTTGTAGGGCCCAGGATTTCTTGCATTGTCCGTGGATCCTGTGGACATGACAATAAAGCTGTGCTGTTTTTGGCCGAATTTGGGTTCGAATGGCATATCATACCATACAGATGCAGAAATGACAGATGTGCAGGGCGCATGTTTACAGTCAAGCCGAACCAAACTCACACAGTGCAAATAGTGCAGGTACAGCTCCACTGTAGACATCATGGAAGCTCAGCATATTCGCATCACAGTGACAGCAGAGTCAGACCAAAGGCTTTAAGTGATCACAGGACTATTATCCATTGTCTTCTTGTTCTGTTTGCTGTCACACAGTGATGATGCCAGACGAGCACAGTGCTTTAAGTCTCTATGATAGCAGTTGAGCAAGCGGGTCTTGTTTAAAGAGTTATAAAAGAACTTTATTTACTTCCTAGTTTCTTCCTGCCCCCAACCTCTCCTGATCATCTCTCATCATCTTGATCATTCTCGCTCATTTTTTTTAAAGGGCACATTATAGCATGTACACATTTGTTCATTCTTGCTACATTAACACTACTGTGCCACAAAAAAAAAAAATTGCCTCAACATGACACAGACCTGTGAGCACAAAAAATCAGCTGAAAGCTTTTTATCTGTAAGTCTGCAGAAATTTACTATGCACAAATCGGGATTTATATATAAAGTTGACTTAAAGTTGACATGGATACGTGTGTATCGTTACACATACAGGGCCAATTTTGCTAGTGCATGAGGAAATAAATAAATAGAACAGGATACTGAAAGTTTGCTTTCATTTCCTACACCAATTAAAGGGAGTCCACTATACTACTATACTATACTACTCTCTTGTACCATGGCTATTTCCTGGTATTTAATGGTTTTTCCAAGACTAATCATTTGGGAAGAATCCATAGTCAGATACTTTGCCCCATCAGTGCTCCTTGCAAAGTAAGATACTCTTAGGCTTAAGATAGATGATTATTTTCAGAAGTAAAATACTGTAAAATGACCTTAGGTAGGATCGTATACTGGGGCTGTGTCATTCATAATTTCATCACCCTCATCCAAAAAAAGGAATGTCCCTCAAACACACTTTATAGAGTTCAGAAAGTTGATCTCTTACTTATTGTTCTTAGTTACTGGGCGCATCACTCCTAATCTCCATTTGAATTGAATTGAATCCAAACTCTCATAACTCTAAAACCTTGAGCCTAACTGTGTCTCCAACAGTGCTTACAGAGCCTCAATCCTCAATCTCTTATTGGCCCCAGCTATCCCTATCATCGCTCTCGTCCGTATTGGACTCGTATCCGGATGCAATACCCGATTCCCTGAACCCAGGAAGCTCCAATGTGCAGAATAAGCGAGCCTCGGTAGGAGAACTCTCACTTTGCTCTTCATCTGGACCCTGGCCTGAATCCCGGTCCTGCTCTGGCTTCTTCTCACCGTCCGAAGGCTCTGGAAAGAAGCCGAATGGATCCAGACGCACCACGTTTGGCTTTTTCAAGGGTGAGAAACGAGGAACGTTGTCTCTCAGTGCAATCTCCAACAGGCTGTCCTGAGATCCCACTGCAGGAGATAGAGGATTCAATAAAGTTGAAAAGACTGGAATTTGCTACTAAGTGTTGTCTACTTTCATTTGCAAGATATGTCATATAGAAAAGGGGGAGGAGAAGAAATACGAGCGGTGAAAGCTCACTGGTGGAGGTGGACGAGTGTGTGCGGAGCTCCAGCTCCTGGATGTGTTTGATCAGCATGGAGAGGTGCTGCAGGAGCTCGCCATTCTGATGCAGGAGCTGCTGAGCTCGAACCTGAGCCTCTGTCCTTGCTCGCGCCTCCAAACACAGCTGCTGCTGGAGCAGGGTGGCCTGACAATGACAAACAGCAAAAAAATAACAAAATAACAATTAACAACTATCAACATCAAATTCGCAAATGCCTGTGGCTACAAACTGCGCTTGCAGTGCGTCTGAAACTAGCATTCAGTCTGCTAAGGCTGTAGCACATCAAGCAAACTGTGCCTACTAAATGTACAATCTACAATCTCTTGTCACCAGTACTAGCAAATGCTTCTGCAATATGGCTGACACTGAAATGGTCTGAAGTGCAACATTTTCAGGTTTACCACTAAGCTTGCTCCTGCCAAAATCTCTGCTTGATATAGAAGGTCTATACTATGTGGGTGGTGTGTATGACAGCTCTGTTTTCTGTCAGAAAGGATTGCATGAATCTAGTCAACAGCACAGTCTGTGCAAACGGCTCTTCTTGTAATTGACTTTCAATGTTGGAGCTTCCACGTGTGAGATCAGGAGCTGCTTCCAGCTCGTCACTTGCTGCTGGGACTGTCCACAGAGCAGCCAGTCATCCAGATAGAGGGGTACGCATAGACCCTGTTGGTGCAAGGGCTCCAGGGCAACTATCTGGATATAACTATATGGATTTTGTGGACAGGGTGAGTACTCCCCTAGGCAGTACTAACCCCAAGGGAAGGACCTTGAACTGATATGTCATTTGGAATGTGAAAATGTGGACATCCTTCAGATCCATGGTTGCAAACCTAACAGGTTCATAGCTCCAGCATATCTGGTATGCATAGCATACAGTTTAACAAGACATTTAAGTCTTTTTTTTGGAATTGGAAAATATCTAAAACTCATTTTCACCCCATCACTAGGAGAATGAGAGTTTGAATTTCAACAATGCCACATATGGCTATGGCCAGAAGCCAAATTTGGTCATGCTCTCTCATACTTTTTCTCACAGTGACAGTAGCCAATCATGTGCATCTCTGAGCTCATGTATGCAGAAGAGGACTGATAACGCTGTTCTCCGAGCGTGTTACACTGCCCTGTGTTGCCACATGTGCAGAAGTTCGAAAAAATTTAACTGGCTGCCTCCAAGGGTCCATTGGAGGAAGCATGTCTTAGCCTTCATTTGGTAGCTGTTGTATGATATGGGGAGAGCTGGCTAGTGGGAGGGGAGAAAATGAAAATTGGCAGAGTCTGACGGTGTAAACGATACCCTGTGGAGAGTGTGGTCATTAGCCTTTGGTCTGTTGTTAATAAGCTCAAAGGGGGAGAACCATCCCACTGCCAGCTGTGTGATCTCAGAACCGACACTAGGACCCCTTGGTAGTTTCAGTAAATATTAGGAAAAACTATAACTTTTATTTACAAGAATAAAAAAGCCAAAAGTTTGCCTTGTTGTTACTGAGGATAAACTTGGGGTTAGGTTTCAGTGTAGACAAAGCATTAATAGGCTACAGTAATAATAATAATAACAACGTCAATTGAAGGTCCTCTGTGTGTGTGTTTGCCTGAGCTGAGGCCGCCTGGCTCTTCTGTTCCTGCTGTTTGAGCTGTTTCTTCAGGAGCTGGACGCGGTGACTCAGTGACAGGCGCTCTGGGACTGGAGACAGCAGTCCTGACGGCTCTATTTCCACCACGGCATCTTCAGAGACCTGGGGACAGAGAAGAGTTTCATTAATTTATTGATTTTAGTCTCAGGAAATGGATTGAGGCCAAGACGCGTTTCCAACGGTCTGCCTTTTGAGCTCTAAGAACACAGTGAACTGTGTATTATTATTATATTCTTTCTTATTATATCTATATTATATATTATAATATATATAATAAGAAAGAATATAATGATATTATATAATATATATATTATATATATTAAATATTTTTAATTCTTATTAATTTAATTAATTTATTTAATTCTTATTTTTATTCTTATAATTTCTTATTTATCACTCAAAATGAATTAGATGGTTACTGAGAATCTGAGAGTCTGACTGTTTTTGGATTTCATATAAATGATGATGCAAGTGAAATTATGTTGTGCCAGAAATATGCAATATTTTATGCTGCTAAACAGTACAAATTTATAATACACGTTTATATAATATAATATAATTACAGCACAGAAGAAAACATCAAAATCCCATATGAAAACTGGTGGTATTTTCATGTCTTCTATGAATTATTTGATACTGTTTATAAACCTGTAGCCAATCATGTGTCTGCAGTGCAATGCATAAACTCATGCAGATACATTCTGATATAATCACTCTTTACAACCGAGGTGAGCAGAAAAGCATCACAGAACACACACTGAACCTTGAGACCTGGGCTAGAAGAGCAGAAGGCCACAACTGTCAACTGTCCAGTTTTGGTGAGCCAGTTTCAGTGAATCTGTATTTTCTGAAAACTCTGAAATCGTTTTTGCCCCTCTTCATGCAATGAAGGTGAATTATTTTCATCTTCACCATACTGGAGCTTTACATCTTAAGAATTAAACAGATACTTAGTCCTATAATTTAATTTACTATACTACTCAAGTCCCAGTGTATACAAAAAAACATCAGCTGCATGAACACCTACATTTTTACAAAACTGCATTCATTATGTATGCATGTTTATCAAAGTGCATCAAGGGAGTACCTTTACATCTGTCTTCTGCATCATCTCCTCTGGGTTGGTATCAGCATCTGGAGTGTCCTCCTCCTCTCTTCTCTCCTCTTCGCATTTAACCAACCATTCTGCCAACACAAACCAACAAAATCCTGTTAAAAATAGTCCACTTGACTATCACAGTTAAAAGTATTTGTAATATTATCAACAGTTTTGGCTTCAAAAATAAGAACTTGCTCTCCTACACCTCTCAACTGAATCAGGAGATCCTTCAATGAGCATCACTCGGGGGGAAAAAACCTCCTTTTTCAACTTGACAGCTTCCGTTACCAATGATATCCACCAGAGTGTCCTAAGGTTAATACCATGACAGGCACTGACAGCCCTCTGGCCACAGCTTCTTGCAGCTATGTCTACGATGGTGAATTTAAACATGGTCCATTCAGAAGGCTCTCCTGGATTTACCAGGTAAATCTGGCATGCAACAAATGTTACAATCTTACCACCAAGTAGTGATCACTTGAGAGCTCTGCCCCTCTCTTTGGCTGAATGTCCAATTCAGTCTGATGGTACAATCAGAAAATCAATCATCACTTTTATGAGCACTTATCAGCAACCTTGTGTTTGAAGATTGTATGTGGTTTTGACAGTCCACCTCTCAAACAGACATCTAGTAACATTTCATCGCTCAGGTTTAAATCTAAGAGGCTGTTCCTCCCAATCATATCACCGTCACTCCCAACATGAGCACTGATGTCCCCCAGTAGAACTATGCAGTCAGTAGGACAGGGCTGTCCAATCTTATCTGCAAAGGGCCAGTTTGGGTGCAGGTTTTCATTCCAATCAACTAGGAGCCACACCCGACTCCACCTGTTTAACCAGTTGATCCTGGCTTTCAATAGACTATCAGGTGTGGCCTCTGCTTGGCCCTACATCCACACCAGCCCTTTCTGGATAAGACTGGACACCTCTGCAGTACAACATACCCTCTCAAACACCTGCCGCACTTTCTCCAAGAAACCTGACCACTCTGAAATACCATTTGATACTCGGAAGTCTTGACACCTCTAGAGGTATCCCTCTTGTCCACTGGGAAAACTCTACCTGCAAGGCCCAAGTGAGGTATATCTCCTGTGGGAACTCCGAGAATCCCTGATTGAGAAGTTTGGTATCAGAGACCATGGGTGGATGTAAGGCAGAGTATCCTAGTCCATACCTTTCCTTCTTGCATGCTGCTTCAGATGATGAAGTGTTCATGTCATTGAGGTGACATTCCATGTTACCAAAGCCAGATAAGACAGGTCTAGTCTAAGACTATCCATGACTCCAAAACAATTCATTAAACCAAACTGTTTAGTCAACTGATCCAATGAAACAAAGGCACATTTTTCTTAAGGGTATAGAAAATAATTTGTAAATGATCTGTAACATTCACCAGACACGAAACCTTTATGATCAGCTCTGCAACAAGACATATTATTATGACATGAAAATTCTTTGCTGAATCAGAAAAAAGGAACTAGACTCTTAAATATAGACTTACCATCCACAGTGTCCAGGCTCTGCTTATGACAAACCTCAAACGCCTGGCCGACTGTCTGCACAATTCTCATAGCCTGACTCTAATACCAGAACAATGGAAGAGAAGGGGAAAGGAAAGGAATTAACGGCATACAACTGCATACATTTTTCATAAATGGGTCTATACTCATATTTTTCTCTATTTCCTTCCTATATTTCTTCATAATTGTAGATAAATAATTGTGTATCTAATTCTACACAATTTCTTCAGGAAAATGTAATCATTGGCGCTTTTGGTGAAATCAATAAAAAGGAGATTAGACTAACCTCTACCAAACTCATTGGTATTCAACCCTGATCACACAAGCTTCAAGCCTGTTCCATATCCATACCAAATCAATTCATCTGCTCTGCAGGGAGACATTAAAAATCACATTTGTCTACTGGTTTGTCTATACAAAGTCAATTAGCCAACTGACCTTTCTCTTGGATTTGAACACGTTGCAGCGGAACACGTTGCTCTTCTTATCTTTTGCAATATAACTGAAGATTTTAAGGTCTTGGGAGTCATGGGACACATAGAATATTCTGGGATTGGAAAAAAAAAATATATATGATACAATAAAGTAGACCAATGCGAGTTAACATTTCAAGAACAACCAGAAAATATAAATATATTCAAATCATACCTATTCAGCAGATTTGAAAACTGAGAAGTAATTTAGGATTCATTTTGAGTTACAGAAAATTATACACTCATATGCTGATTTATGGATGTTTGTACAATCGGTATTATTTCATACTATCTGCGAAAGAAGCTAATAAATTTGTGGATTTAGCGTTAACAATATAACTTGAACACGGCACCATGTTAGCGTCAGCTGTCAGCGTTGTGTTATTTCTGGTTTGTATCATGTTTTATCATGTGTTTATGCTCTACTCATGTACATCGCCATTGCTTCAACTTTTGCAAGAGTTACACACTTACTTGCACATAAGTATAAAGAACAGGACACTCTTATTGGATGTTGTGCAAATAAAATCTTCAGAGGAAATACTTTCCCTTTTATATACATTTAAGAAAGCTAGCTCACGTCTGGTGGCCTAACCGTATTGGTCCATTCAGCATTTATGATTAAATAAAGATTTAAGAGCTACCCATAGGCTGTGTGGACCTCATGCAGGTGGTGTGATAAAACCTGCTCATTGTCCCATATCCACCTTCCCCTTTTCCTTTTCTTCCACTATGGAGTCTCTAATACAGTGTAAAATACACAGTATTTAATAAGTGCGTTATGCAATTTTAAGATAGTTATGCACTGATTGGTGTTGAGTAAGAGAAGATGGTAACAGATGGTAACACTGTGTCTTGCATCTGGACACTGGAAAGGCTCATTCCTTATCTCGCAACTTGACTTCTCCTCCCTGGAGCTTGAGGGCCATTTGAATTTACTTTCCAGGATTAATAAAAGTGTTATCACTTATCATAGAAATATCTTTTTGAATGAAATGAAAATTACATGGTTTTTAAACAGTTTAAGACTGTTTTCACACTCGAGTCCAGACTCAGAACCAATTTTGGGCGCATTTAAGGGCGCGGCTCATAATCGCAGCTTTACGTTCACATAGAAGAATTCCTTCGGGGCTCGACTGCGCAATTCCACGCATCACTTTTGTGAACGCAGCTTTGCTGTTTTTATAACTTTGCTGTCATACCGACACTCAAGTGGCAAAAAAGAACGTGTTTTGGATGCCGGGTGTGTCATCTGCAGTTCATTGGCTCTGTACTCGCACAATGACAATAAAGTTTAATCTAATCTAATCTAATCCTGCAGGAAGACTGCAGACACCACCTGCAAACGAGGAGCTGATTTTTTCCCACTGTGCTGTGCAAGCGCTCGTGAACTACACAAAGCTGAACGACAGATTCCACTCATATGAAAGTCGGTTTTATATATCAGTAATCATCATAACGATTTCCCTGGCATCACAAAACTAGAAACACGAAGCAATTCGTCAATAGGAACCAATCATCATTACTCAGCATTACTTCCTCACTTGAACTTATAAAGACTGTCTTCTCATGTTTGTCCAAGGTCATAATCAACAGTAGCCCAGACAATAATTAAAATCTTTCCATAAAAATTTGTTCGTTAGAAATGATTAAGCCCTATCCATACATTTCTTACCTGTAAATGGGATCCTGTGCCAATGTGACATGATTTTCATCCCAGCTGTATGCATTTTTCTGGAGGAAACATGTAGCAGAAAGTTACAAACCCTGTCATTATGAGATCGACCATGCTAAAAGATCAGACGATGCCCTTCAGGACCTTTTTTTTCTTATGCAACACCACTTTGACACCATCCACCGCTACGACAAGGCTGACTTTCATCTTCTTGATGTTCTTCACTTTAAACTCATACTGGAAAAAAAAACAAACAAAAACATACAGAAAGAAACTTGTCATATTACCAAGAAACCACAAAATACCTCCGTCCTGAAGACTTAACAGCTTTACATCTGCCTGGTACAAAGCACTGCTTTCAGATCACACTAAAGGAAGACCAAAAGAAAGGCAAAGAACAGCTCATCAATTATTTATTTTCAGCTCCCTACATAGAGGCTGTCCTTTTTAACTAGATACTCAGCGATAAACCTAAGCAGTCTATTAAAAAAAAAAAAAAAAAGTAGAAGGGTTTTCACTCTCAGAGCAAACTGGTGCAATGCTGCTGCCATAAATCTATAAGCCGGCACTGGAGCAAGTCCAAAATAAAAATGTATGCCCTTGGCTGGAAGTGCTCCTAAAAGAAGAGGTTCTGTTCTCGGAAGGTTTTTCATTCACTCGCAACACCGTCACGAGAATGTCTTGCTTCTTCTTAGAGAAGAAAAGTTATTGGAATACATTAATGATTAATGAGACAGAGAAATAGCTCAGCTGTATATATTATCTGTGTGCTCTACAAGCGGCACTAAATGATAGTCTCCAGGAATAATACTATCTAGAAAATTACTATCTGTATCTTTTCAGGGTACAAAAAGTTAACGGATTTTTACGTGCATTAATTAATTAGACCTCTAATTAGACATACATACCGTGACCAAGATTGGCATTATCTCTACAATGATACAAGAGCATTAATACGGTTACAAAGTTGTTATATGTTATGTATGTCATCAAGCCTGTCATCATCGCCTCCTAAAGAAAATACACTGCAAGCCATTTTCCGTTCAGTAAACACCTTTTTTTCAATTCAGTAAGAATCTGATCATATGGATTTGACATATTCAGTCCATTTATTCCAAATAATAATAGTAAAAAAACTTCTATCTGGATCTTTAAAGAAACAGAAAGCCTTTCCATCACATATATACTGTATTGTGTATTATATCTATCCGTTCTTTACTCACAGGTGGCTCGGGCTTTATCCATTTTCCTGTAATAGTCTGCCAGAAGAATTAACTCCTTATCAAATTCTTATCATTGTTGTCCCACCCATCAAATGAAATATTACTCAGATATATTAATTCACAATTATAAGGAATTGCGACCCCAAAAACAGCCTCCAAATTCCCTTTAATCTCAGTAAGGAGCTAGTATCTGACATTCCCGAGAAATATCATAAAGGTTGGCTTCATTCGCCCCACATAATCTCCAGCAGCCTGCAGCTTTCCCCTGATATCTTTTCTGAGATGGTGTAATAAAAAAAACCCTAATATTCTTCCATCAGAATTCACTCCACGTCCTCCCGACCTTCATTTTAAAAAAATAAAACGTGAGTGCAACTTCTAGAGAAAACGACTTTCAAATCCACCGGCACGCTATCTGCAAATACGACATTTTATTTCATAATTATTTAATATCATCGATATGAATATATAATCAATACACAGACAGATATAGACAGCAATATTATTTAAATTTATAAAAGTTACCTTCATTATTGTTATACAATTTGTCCTTCATGAAATGTAATGTACAATATCTTAACCAAACAACCAAGTATATAAAATATGCTATATTACTGATGTATTCTAAAGTATATTACACTCTGATATATATATTTTATATATATAAATAAATAAAGCTTTCAAGTCTAAACTATCATTTTATTCTTTATATTATTTAGACTAAGGTGATAATAATTTATTCCTCATATTACGATATTATATTAATTAATATTGAGAAAAGTTGGGGCAAAATATTAAAGTGAAAAAAAAAATGGAAGTAATTGAAGAAAATTGAATAAAATACATAGTATTTTTAGTTTTAGAATATATAATTATTTAATAAATAATATGAAATAAAAAACTACTTTTAGTAAGTATATTAAGTAAACACAATTTTATAGAAAAGACAAAACTAGAGGTTATAAATTCTGAAAAAAAAAATCATCGAAATTATTCTGTTATAGATTATATGACGAACAATCATTCCTTGTAATCGATGGGCAGTTGAAATGATTTTCAGTGAAAAAGAACGAATTCATTACTTAAGTAGTGAAAAATAACATTGGTTGAAAATGAAACCCACTTACCCGGACCCTTCTCATGGCTGCCAGGATGTCCAGCCTGCTTTGGGGACGCACAATGTCCAAAGTGCCAATAAACTAGAGGGGACGGAGGAGAAGGTGGACATGGGTACATGATTTAACGTCTATCTAATATACGACCTGCTGACACACACACACACACACACACACACACACATCAGTGACACTACTATCCCGTCACACGCACCTTCACCTGGAACGCAATGCCACACTGGAAGCTGTCATCACTGTCATCCACCAGGTTATATTTTGTCTTCTCAGGCATCGTGCGTGTTATCGTAAGTGATATGGAGTCGAATACGAGCCTTCGCAGGAAGCCTCCGGTGGCTGACGTGTGTGTGTCAAGATCACATCAATCAGAATAACCCTGATCATCATTCCACTCTAACAGATCTCTATTTATCTCTTAAATAATAGCTTTAATATATATATATATATATATTAAAAAAAAAAAAGAATCACGCCAGCCTGCCTCACCTGATGAACAGAAGCGAGAAATCCTCTGCAGCTGCCAGTCGTGCATCCGCTCACTGCGTCCAGCTGTTTTATGGTTGCAGCCTCTCCTCGCCTCGTGATGTTTAGGAAGCCTGGAGGGACTGGATGGGATTTGTTATGAGAAGCTGACATCTAGTGGTGGATCTAGTGCTAATGGTTCATGCCTGGGAGTCAAGAGCATCCGATGCTGGGTAATTTTAGGGTTTTTTCATGCTTGAACCAGTGATGTCACTGGACAACCCACTATTCCTTCACCGTAATGAAAAGCAGAGACGTCTAGCAAACAAACAAACGGATAAATAAATCAGTATTGATTTGTGACCCTTGCGTACACCCTATTCCAGCAAAAATAAATAAATAAATGCCCCCACAGCATAACAGACCCACTCTATACTGTACGTGTCTTTATATATCCGTGTCAAGCTTCAGAATGTGATCTCAGTGACACTGACCTTGACACGTGGTTGTTGGTGCCTTGAGTATTTCAGGAACTGTTGATCTCCTGAGATTTTCACACACAACAGTCTCTAGAGTTTACACAAAATGTGGAAAAACAAAACAAAAAAAACTGGCTCGAGCTGACAGGAAGACTACGGTAACTCAAAAAGCACTCTTTACAACTGTGGTGAGCAGAAAAGTATCTCAGAACACACGACATGCTGAACCTTGAGGTGGATGGGCTACAACAGCTCCTGTTGAAACGATGAGAGGAACGTTATAAGAGAAATGGAGCACTTCAGGGCGTGATGTTACGGGTAACTAATCAACTTATTAACAGCACACCTCCAAGTGCTTTATTCCGTACTGATCTTTTTCTCAGTGCAGAACCAAGATTTACACCGTCTTTGAGCAAACAAACAAAGCAAAAAAATCATCATTTCAGATCTGCCAATTTCACCTGAGAACTTTGTGACAATAAATTAATACGTCTTTCCAAATGGCCTTTAGCTTTTAAACAGCCCTTGTAAAGATTTAAAGAAATCTATTATACTGTTGTACGCTTTACAGCCAAAAGTTTGTGGACACCTGATGATCACACCCATATTTGCTTTTTGAACATCCCTTTCCAGAATTATTCCCTTTGCTGTTCCAGTGAGCTCCACTCTTCTGCGAAGTCTTTCCACTAGATGTTGGAGCGTGGCTGTGGGGATTTGTGTTCATTCAGCTACAAGAACATTAGTGAGATCAGGCGCTCATGTTGGTGAGGAGGTCTGGGGTGCAGTCGGTGTTCCAGTTCATCTCAGAAGAGTTCAGTGGGGTTGAGGTCAGGGCTCTGTTGGATAGTCACATGCTGCAGTGACACAGACCTAAGCCTAATCAGTTCAGTGTCTTATCAGATAACGGCTGTCCAAAATGTCCTCCATGGTCCTGCTCTCCAGACTTTAAAACACTAGAACTTGACTTGTGATTGAAATACATGCCAAAGCAAAACATAAATGATTTTGCCCACATATATGACCGTGATCGTCAGAAAAAGAAAAGGCATATCTGGTAATATTTTGTCACAATCTCCTGGTGAGTCAGTTCTGTCACACCATAGTGGCTTTCAGTAATTTAACAAGCCAGACGATGAGTCATTTATGATTAAAGCATCCATCATAAGCACTTTATCCAACAGCACGTCAATAGAGGCTGAAGTAAAGATCAATAACTCGATCAATTACTGTCGCAGCTTCAAAATATGATCCGGTCACGTCAGATAACATTACAGCTCACTGCAAAATGACAGTGAAGGATGTGCTCAGTTGTGTCAAATGGTTCCAAAGAAGGTATATTAAAACAGCAATTTAAAAAAAAGCTACAGATACAAAATTAAGCTCCAAATACCAAATCGTACAGTTTTCAGGCCATGTTTTGGCAGTACAATCCAGCTTAATTTTTATATTCCTGTTGTTAAAAACAATGTTTAATTGCAGCAGAAAAACTTTTAATACCTTTTGAATAATATGTAATAATACCATTTAGTAACAGGAATTACCCTCTTAAACTATCAATTATTCAGTAATGACTGAGCAACTAACAGTCACTTCATCATGGAATTTAATTTTTTTTAAGATAAACTTGTGCACATAGTCTTGTGTTTAAGTCCTGCTGGTTTTGTTGAATCCTCCATGACCCCTCGCATGCCTCGTGACACACTGTGGATCAAATTTGCGTCATCAGACCAGACTCAGTTATAAATACACACACAGTCAACAGCATGACTGATATGTTGCTCCATGAGCAGAATGCTCACGTTTCGCAAGCTAGGCAGGAAAGGCCACCTAAGAACACACTGCACCTTCTCTTTGTGCCTTTATCATAGTGTTCTTTAATAGAGGAGGTGTTTCACTGTGCCGCTTTGCACTTCCAAGTAGCCTCCAATTAAGGGGGCACTTTGATGGGCTTTCAAGTCATTTTTTGGGTGAGACAAAGAGAGAGAGAGAGAGAGAGAGAGAGAGAGAGAGAGATTAATAAAATATAAAACAAATAACCTGTAATCTAATCCAATCCTAATACCATCTATTATGATATTTTATAAATCTACTGTATGTAATTTATATGAATTAATTCAATACTGCTTCAATATCTTTCTATAAAACATCTGTTTACTTCAATTGATGTCCATTCATGTTTAGTGTTTATTTTATTCAGTAGTGTTATTCTGTAGTGTTTTATTTTTTATTCTTTGCCTTTTATTCGTTGTTATTGTTTGTCTATATAATTTTTTATATTATTTTGCTTTGGCAACATTGTTAAAACAGTCACGCCAGTAAAGCACACTTGGAACTTGAACTAGAGAGAGACAGAGAGAGAGAGAGAGAGAGAGAGAGAGAGAGAGAGGGAGAGAGAGAGAGAGAGAGACATGGAGAAAGACATTAAATAGTGAGAGAGAGAAAGAGAGAGAGAGAGTGAATGTGGGCGAGAGACATGGAGAAAGACATTAAATAGTGTGTGAGAGAGAGAGAGAGAGAGAGAGAGAGAGAGACTGGGAGTGAATGTAGGAGAGAGACATGGAGAAAGACATTAAATAGTGAGAGAGAGAGAGAGAGAGAGAGTGAATGTGGGCGAGAGACATGGAGAAAGACATTAAATAGTGAGAGAGAGAGAGAGAGAGAGAGAGACTGGGAGTGAATGTAGGAGAGGGACATGGAGAAAGACATTAAATAGTGTGAGAGAGAGAGAGAGAGCGAGAGAGAGACTGAGAGTGAATGTGGGAGAAAGACATTAAATAGTGAGAGAGATAGATAGATACATAGAGGGTAAGAGAGAGTGAGAGAGAGAGAGAGACTATGGGTGAGAAACATTGAGAAAGATGTTAAATAGCAAGAGAGACAGATCGATCGATAGATAGATAGAGAGAGACAGAGAGAGAGAGAGAATGTGGGAGAAAGATATTAAATTGTGAGAGATTGACAGATAGAGAGAGAGTGAGAGAGAGAGAGAGAGTATGAATGAATGAATAAATTTGACCTTTGGCCAGGAGTATATGGAGAGAGTGAAAAGTACTGATTCAAGGAAAGCTATTAAAAGAGAGACATGGATCGAAAATGGACTGGGTGCAAAAGCTAGAATAATAATGAGAGAGAACATTGCGAGGTAATTACAAAAGGACAGAGAGGGAATGATTAGAGTGAGAGATGGAAACAGAGGTGGAAAAATAGCCACAAAGATAAAAAGAGAAACAAAAACAGAAGGTTTAGGACAGAATGACAGAAAATAACTGATAGAGAACATTTTGTACAACGATAGCCAGAGAGATTGTGAAAGAGATGGAAAATGGAGGGGTGAGAACTTGAGAAATGATTGGGGGTCAGAACGAAAAAGACATGTAGAGAAACAGACAGAGAGAGTGATTCTAAGAGAGAGAGAGAGAGACAATCAGTGACTCAGAAAGCGAGACAGAAAGAGAAAGAGTGATTAACGACGACAGAAAGAAGAGATAGAGGGAAAAACATAGATAGAGTGATAATGAATAGCGAGACGATGCTCCATTTTCCCTAAGTATTAGCACCTGAAACGTTTCCCAGCTATTCACCTTCCACGTGCTTCTGCTCCATCATCTCCTTACCATTAATCATTGATCAAGTCTGTTTTTTTTTTTTTTTTATCATCCTCAGGTCTCAGTATTTCTATCATTCCTGGTTCTCACTTGTTCTCAGTCTGCTTCTGGTTGCCAACTAGCCTGTGGTTCATACTGTGTTTGTGATTCAGTTCTGCTTTGTGGCTCAAACAGTGTGGATTTTCCAAGAGAACTTATCTGGAAAGTTCCTTGGATGAGCACGGAAACGTCATCATGACTGAAATCTTTATGAAATAAACATCAACCGGATGTTCACAGAGAGATTTACTTAAGAAATTAAGTAATAATTTGGGATATTTATAATTGTATTTGTGTCCAAATATCAAAGGTCTCATCTTCGATCATCTAGCCTTAGACTTTACACGATATATCAATAGAATTTGTTCTCACAGCTTTTATTTACATTGAACTTTAAAGCGCCCAATCAGTTTGTACAAAATAGCACCATGAACATTTGACATCTGCTGTGACGTTTCCTTTTGACCCAACGTAGTTAGCCTCTGGACTGCAGTGTGGAAATTGAGGATGAGTGCTCCTGGCCCTACCTCAGTAAAACCTTGTTTAAGCAATGACTTGTATAAAATGGGGTGTCTTTTCTTTTGCCTCCCTCGAAGGCACGGATTCCAGCTAATTTGAAAAGGCATGTTTTGCTAATTTGCTAACATTAACCGGCTATTTTTAACTAAGTTATCTCATTTGTTCTTTGCTAATGCCAGGTTAGACTAGCATCAATTCCAGGAGCTAACATAAACTGGCTAGACAACTATTGGTTATTTACATGACATTTTACTTCTGATTAATTTTTCGTAAACTGCATAGCTTTATGACCAGCCTTCTAAATGACTAAATTATGTTTTTAAGCAAACTATAATATCTATAATAATGTGTGGATATATATATAGAAAGAGAGAACGTGAGAAAATGATAATGAAATGAAAGAAATAGTAATAAAAGATAATTTGGGAGAAAGGGAATGATTAGTGAGGCAAACAGAGAGAGCAAGAATGATTATGATAGAGAGTGAGAAAAAGAAAAGATTTATCATGTAAGAAATACAAAGAAGAAAAGAGAATGGAGGTTTCTTTTCCAGGAATGATTTAAAGCAATAAAGTGGCTAAAATGACCGGTAATTTTATATATATATATATATATATACATATATATATATATATATATATATATTCATTTATTCCTGTGTGCCAGTGTGATGTCAATCTGTCCTCGAAGAAGAGCTCTAATTGTCCATTTGAGGCTCGCTGTGTTACCGAACACCCAAAGTGGCGCTGAACACAAAGAACGGGACATTTCGTCTCATCCACCCAACACCACAGGGACTGTTAAGCACCCATTTTATATTTTTCTCCTGATTTAATGCCAGACTGATAATGGGGTGTCATCATGCAAATCACTTAAGCTCTGTGAAAGTCTGATAATTTACATAAGTGCAAATATTTTCTCTAAGAACAGGAGTAGAGCAAAAATGGGAAAGTGGTAAAGATCCACTCACTATTATTTTCTAGATCATTCTGATTGACTCTATTCTTAGGAACTCCATAGATTGGCTAATTCGCTAGTGACACAAAGCTAGCACGTGAACTAATTCGCTAGTAACACAAAGCTAGCACGTGAACTAATTCGGTAGTAACACAAAGCTAGCACATGAACTAATTCGCTAGTGACACAAAGCTAGCACATGAACTAATTCGGCTGTAACACAAAGCTAGCACATGAACTAATTCGCTAGTGACACAAAGCTAGCACGTGAACTAATTCACTAGTAACACAAAGCTAGCACATGAACTAATTCGCTAGTAACACAAAGCTAGCACGTGAACTAATTCGCTAGTGACACAAAGCTAGCACGTGAACTAATTCGGTAGTAACACAAAGCTAGCACATGAACTAATTCGCTAGTAACACAAAGCTAGCACGTGAACTAATTCGCTAGTGACACAAAGCTAGCAC